>JAFHBV010000514.1:0-23181 GCA_019022785.1 Pseudomonodictys pantanalensis
TAATAGTAATAAACTTACGCTTAATATACTATTTAATAATAACTCTCTTACTATCTTTATAATACTTATATTATATAATAAAGAACTAGTTTATAGACTAATACTACTTAATATAAGTACTAATCTTCTAAACGCTCTAAATAAGAGGTATAGAGATAAGATTATATAATTACTCTAATTCTAGTTTATTAGACTACCTAAATTAGTAACTCTTAGAACTTACTAAGAAGCTAGAATAGAGCGAGTTTTAAAAGCTATTTAACTAAAGTTATAAATTAATTAGTATATAGTTACTACTTAGTTTATTCTTATAGATATTAGCTACTATAATATAATTATAAAGCGTAAGTTTTTTAAAATAATGCGTATAAAGATAGACTTAGTAAATTACTATCTAAAGTAGCTAAATAATTACTACTTTTAAACTTAGTCTTATATAATTATTTCTTAAGAGTTTTCTATCTTTTACTCTTTAGAATATTAGCGCGACGCTAAGACCCGCGATACTAGATTAAAAGCTAATATTTAAAAGTAGAAGATACTATAGAAACTTAAAAAGTAAGATTCTCTTATATTAAGCTTATATCTTCTTTTATATAGTAAAAAGCTCTACTAGTTACTAAATATCTCTAACTATATATCTATTACTAGGTTTAAATAAGACGCTTCTAGAGAACGCCTACTACGTAAACTCTATAAATATAAAAAGAAGAGAGATTAGACTATAAAAGTAATTACTATATTTATAAAAGATATAGCTATAATTATATAGTAGAAAGAGTAAGCTTACTAGTTAATTTAAAAGCTAGAATAATATTAAAGCTCTACTATAAAAGAGTGCTACTTAAATCTATTTAAGCCTATAAAATAATTAAACTACTATAAGAACTTCTATAAGATAGAGAACTACTTCTACTTTATATATAAAGAAAACTTAGCTCTATTCTTTAAGAGCTCTTACTAACTCTATATTACCTAAGAAGATTTATTATCTACTAGAATTAATTACTACTTTATTAGAACGCTAAGCTTTAACTTCGCCTTTAAATAAAAAGGGTTAACTATTAGTATTATTAGTATTACTAAAATAGCAGCGTTAATTACTTATAAAAAGTATTCTCTAGATACTAAGTTAGATATATAGCGGCTATTAAATAATAAGCTTCTTTATATAAAGTAGGCTAGCGCTATTTTAGAGTATTTCTTAAAGACTAAGTCTAACGCGCTATCTCTATACTAATATAAAGTTAACTATAAAATTATACTTATAGAAAGTATAGATAAGCTTATTAAAAGCTTACTATATAGAATATCTTTAGAATATCTTAAGCTTCTTAAAGCGTATCTTAAGAATTACCTTAAAAGAGGCTTTATTAAAAGAAGTAAGACTAGCTTTACCTTATTTATTCTTTTTATAAAGAAAGTAGATAGAGGTTAGTAGTTTTACATTAATTACTATAAATTAAATGTAATTATAAAGAAAGATATTACGCCTATACTACTAATTTAAAAGACTTTATAATCTCTCTTAAAGATAAGAGTCTTTATAAAACTAGATATTTATTAAGCCTTCTACTAAATACGCCTATTATTAGATTCTAAAGAAGTAATAGCTTTTTATATACGTTATAAAATCTTTAAATATAATATACTTCTCTTTAGCCTATATAATAGCTCTATTATATTTTAATACTTTATTAACTTTATTTTAGAAGACCTACTAAATAAGTTCTATACTACTTATCTTAATAATATTTTAGTTTACTTAGACGATCTATTAGAATATAAAGAATATATCTACTAAATTCTAGAGCGTCTTAGAAAAGTAAGTCTCTAAACTAATATTAAGAAAAGTAAGTTTACTATTACTAAAACTAAGTTTCTTAGCTTTATTATTAGTATTAGCGGCGTCTATATAGACTTTAAGAAAACTACTATTATATAAGACTAAAAATTACTAACTACTCTAAAATTACTATAAAGTTTTCTTAGATTTTATAACTTTTACTATAAGTAGATACGTAACTTTAGTAAAATATACTAATCTCTAACTTAGTTAACTAAGAAAGAGGCTTTTTAATCTTTTAATATATAAAAACGCAGCTTCTTTAAGCGCCTAAAATAGGCTATAATCTCTAATAAAATACTTACGTTTTACTTACTTTACTAAAAAACGCGTATAGAAATAGATATTAATAGTAGTATTATTACTAGCGTACTATTCTAGTTATAAGATAATAGTAAATAGCGTTTTATCTCTTTCTATAGTAAAATAATATCTACTATAAAGATAAACTATAATATTTATAATAAGAAAATACTTATAATTATAGCTTATCTATTTAACTAAAAGCTCTATCTCTAGATTCTATAAGAGACGCTCTTCTAAATTCTTACTAATTATAAAGCGCTTAAGTATTTTACTACTAAGCGCTAACTAAATAGTTAATAAGTAGAATAGATAGAAAAGCTTACTAACTTCTACTTTACTATTACTTATTACTCTAGTACTACTAATATTATAGCTAATACTCTCTTCTATAAGTAGAAGGAGATTAAAATATAGAAGAAGAAAGCTACTACTATAAGAACGTTTATCTTACTCTATTTAAAGTACGCTCTAAGTATTACTTAAGACGTCTCTATAGCCGTTTTAATAGCTATAATAAATACTTTAAATAAGACTAAAGCTATCTATAAATACGCTTCTTTACTAGACTTTATTCTATAGCTAATTATAGTAAACTATAACTACGCTAGTCTAAAAGAACTACGTAAAAAAGCTTACTAAAAAGAAAAGAATAATTACTAACTTAACTTTTTAAACTTACTTATCTTTTAAGAAAGGCTTATTATATCTAAAGTTAATAATTTATAAACTAAGATAGTTTAGTTTATATATTTAGCGTAGGCTTCTGCCTACTTTAGTATCTCTAAAACTCTAAGCCTTCTAAGAGAAAGTTACTACTAAAGTAAGATATAAGATAATATAGAAATTTATATTTATATATATAAGAAGTATAGATAGTTCTATAAACTCTATAATAAGATATTTAGACTACTATAGTCGCTTAACGTCTCTAATAAGCTATAGTAATATATTAGTATTAACTTTCTTATACTACTCTTTAATAAGAAGAGGTATAATAAAGTATTTATAGTAATAAACTACCTATTTAAGCGTAGCTTCGCTTTACTATATTATAGAACTACTATTACTTAAGATACTACTAAGATATATTATACATATATTTTTTATATTTTTAGTCTTTTAGAGAAAATTATCTCTAACTAAAGCGCTTAGTTTATTAGTAACTTTCTAGCTAAGTTATACTTACTACTAGATATTAATTAAGCTCTCTTCTTAGTCTTTTACTAATAGACTAATAGTTAAGCAGAAGCCTATAATAAGACTCTACTATAATAACTTTACTACTTTATTAGTTTTTACTAAGATAATTAGTTAGATTTACTATTTTCTATAAACTAAGCCTAAGCTATTCTTCTCTAAAATAGTACGGGCTTTAGCTTATATAAGATAGACTTTAGCTATAAGCTATAGTACTTATTTAATTAGTATAATTAAGTTTACGCTAATACTACCTCTACTTCTCTTATAATTAGAGAGGCTTAGAAGTTCGCTAAATATAGAGCTAATACTATAAAAAGGACGCTTAAAAGCGCTAAATTTAGTATAGCTACGGCTATAAAGTAGTAAGCTATCTAGATAAATAAGTACTACTACGAGTCTAATTTTAGGTCTAAGAATCTTATTTATATTATTAAAAAGAACTTTAAATTACTATAACTAATATAGAAACTAGATTATTAGATTTATAGACTCTATTTAATACTACGTAAAAAAGGCTACTTCTTTAAAGTCTAACTACCTTCTTATATAAAAATCTATCTAGTATTCTCTTTAAATAGGCTATGTAAAGCTAGTACTAAGCTGTTTAATTAGTAATAATCTAAAGAACCGCCTATTATAATAAACAGTTATCTAGAATAGCTAGTTAAAGAGATTTTTAACTATAAGCTTTTCTAAGAAATAATTCTCTACTACGCTAAGTAGATAAATTATAATAATAATAGAGTCTATTACCTAGTTAGTAACTTTATAAACACGTCTAAGCTTATTAAAGCCTATTATAAAGCTTACTCTAAGAAGCCTAGTCTATTTTAAAAATTAAATAACTAGTTATAAGCTGTAAAAGAGAATTAGTTTCTAGAATCTATAGAAAAAGATAAGCTCTTACTAGAACTAACTATAAGAAGACCGCCTAAGTTAACTAAAACGTAATTCTAGTTACTTATAATATTAACTACTTTTAACTTTATTCTTTATTATAACGCTAGAGCAGCTGTAAAAAAATAATTTACTAAAAGTAATTATAGCTTAAAAAGTACTATCTATAATAACTAACTCTTACTAAAATTACTATAACTATAGTACTTAGTAAGAAATTATATAGTACTTAATACGCTAACTTTTAGATTTTATTTATCTATATTAATAGCTAGGAGCTCTAGACTACTATAATACTACTAAAAGCTCCTCTAAAGAAAGCTCTAAAAGATACTAATTTAGAGACTATACTAATCTAAAAAGGCGCTCTCTAAGCTCTAATACCTTTATTAGGTACTATATTACTTATATTAATAGCTAGGTTCTCTAAGAGTATCTCTAAACTACGTAATATTTTAACTAGAGAGGCTCTAAGAGGCGTAAATTTAAAGACTATACTAATCTAAAAAAGCGCTTTACTAATCTTACTTACTATATATTCTCTAATATAAGTATTTAGCTATTTATAAGCTTATTATTTTAGTCTATTACTAGACTACTCTTAGCGCTCTTATATCTTACTAAGTATCTAAAGCCTAACTTATCTAAAAAGGCGCTTTATAAATTTTTAAAGTCTTTAAGAATCTATCTCTTATATATATTTAAGTTATAGTAGTATATAATTATTATAGGTTTAGAGATTCTATTTAGAATAGAGTTAACTAGCGGACTTATTTTATTAGTAAAATAAGTTAAGAATACGCAGGCCTATATAAACTATAAATACCGTAAAATAAAAATCTAAGTACTTAGTTATTTTAAATAAATAGAAAACTAGTAAGAGCTAAAAACTAGAGATTACCTCTCTCTTTCTAGAGAGGGGGGGGGGCTTTAAAGAGGCTTTAGAGAGGGGTAGTATAAGGCTCTACTCTTATTACGCTAAACTTAATTAGGCTTAGCTTATATCTCTTCTTTATAAATCTCTTTCTTTTCTCTATTTCTTTTATCTCTTTAGCTTAGAATAGTTTTAATTTACTGTAATAATCTAAGAGGTTTGCCTTATAAGGCCTACGCCTTATAATATTCTTTATTTATCTAACATTTCTTAATAGTAGAAGCTGTTTAATTATAATCGCGATAATATAATAATATTCTAAGTATCTTCTATTCTTTATTAATATTTATATACTAATCTTATTTCTAAGTAGTTCGTTCTTTTATAACTTATTACTAAAGTTATCTTTTTTTATATTACTTATCTTTATATCTTACTCTTTTACTAACTTTTATTAACTAACTTTTTATAGATCTTATAACTTCTTATATAGTAACTATAAGGTTTAAATCTATAATATATACTACTTTATATATTTTTTTTAATAAATCTTATTTTTATTACTATTAAGCTTTTATTTAGTCTCTTTATAAGCTTTAGTAACTACGTCTACTATATTTTAATAAATACGTAAGTATAAAAATTCTAGATATAATAAAATAAGAGATAGTATTTAAAAATTAAATATTAAATATATTAGAGATTATCTTTTTTTAAATTAATAGCGTAGCTATCTTATTTATAGTAAAGTAAAATAAAGTTAGCTTTAATATTATCTAAACTAATTATATATTTATTATTATCTTAAAGAGATATATTTAGTTTTATATTCTTAAAAATTAGGTAAAGTATCTTATTAGATATTTAAATAAATATATCTTACTTACTCTTATTAATACTAGTCTTTATACTTACTTATAATTTTATTTTATAATACTTTAGAAAACTTTTTACTTATAATTATAGAATAACTTTTCTATATATTTTACTATTAATAAATAGACTTACTTATACTTTATTATTAAAGATTATAGCTTTTATCTACTTTCTTTCTTTTATTAAATAAATTCTTTAAATTACGCTAATTTAGTTAACTACTATTATTAACGCTTACTATCTAAATAACTTTTTTATAATTTTATATATTATAGAGTATTATAGCTTACTATATTCTTTACTATATTTAATACTTATATTACTTTTAATATAGTATAAATAAATATCTTATATATATTTAAGTAACTTTATTATAGAATAGTATTAAAAATAGCGTATATAATATCTATTTTAGAATACTAAGTTATATTACTGTAATTTAAACCTGTTAAATACTATTTAAGCTGAGACCGTCTCCTATTGTGACAAAGATAGATTTCCAGATATAGAGTATGGAAAGTCTGCTGACGCACTATGCTACTCTAGATGTCGTTTGGAACGAATCGCTTCGCCTGTACAATGCCTCCATGGCGGCAGACACACGTTCTGCCCTAGACGGTGCTTTGCGCAGCGGAAGGTGTATCTTTTTGTCACTTTGCTCCTTCGTCGATCCGAAGTCCAGGTGACCACCCTGATGGGCTCCCGATGTGGATCCGCAAGTCCCACAGGTTGAGATAGATTTGCCGACGCCTGCCGCCACGCGACCTGTGGGCGATATGTACGCCACATTGTCAGAGCGCACTCTTGGTTGACACGCGGCATATCTACTCTAGTGTATGTTGTTGCAATATACTCTCGTACCCTAAGGCAAAGTATGTAGCTGCGTGCAAGCGGAACTGCATTGTGGGCACATCTTTCTCATGGGCGATGAAGTGTTGCTTGGATATGAACCGCAGAGCTTATGTCTCGGCGTTGAGATGGAAAAGAAGTATGTGTTGCATATTAACGACCGTGAAAGCTGTTAATAGACGCTCCTCACCCACACTTACACACTTTGTCTAAATATCTCTTCTTGGTGATCTTTCCAGATGGTAAAGTGCGTCTTGCCTTCGAGAACCTTCAACTTTCCACCTCCTAGCCGTTCGTCAATCCACTGTGCTGACTTCAACGGCGCCTGGACATCTTGGTCTCCATGGAACATCCACACATTCGCAGTGTCGACTTCTTGTAGATTAAAGCCCCACTTTCTGCACAATATGGCCCCGTCCTGCATGAACCCAGCATTGCCCTGTTTGAAAGCTTCGAGAAGACTTGCGACTACATCGTCGAGGTTCGTATCGCTGCTGTCGTCGTCGAGGAGCGCCTTTTCTTCCGGAGTTTTGCATTGATCCTCCAAAACGCGCTTGAGGCGAGAGGGATCCCGGTCCCGGTACGGGAAGGCCAGCGATGGGAGGACGAGGTACCGTGCCACGATCTCCAAGAAGAACGGGGTCACACCCATAAGGTTCCAGGATGATGGTATGTAAGACTCCACCGGCCCGATGCCACATACAATTGTCGTGCCTCGAAGTCTTTCCTTTGGAATGAACCTTGCGCATGCGAGGGCGTACGGACCACCGCCACTGCCACCAATTATGCTGAACCACCCAATTCCTAGATGATCCGCCACACTCATCACGTCCTTAGGCCAGTCGACCAGTGCAATATTGGCAAGAGTCGAAAGTCCGTAGCCGGGGCGATCGATGGTGACCAGGCGAGCGCCAATGGTTTTACAGAGCTTGTCCCAGCTGCGGCCGGTCAGACGGCATCCTGGAAGACCATGGAGGAAGAACACTACCGGGTCTGACGGATCTTCAGAGCCATAGGTAGCAAAGCCAAGAGTGCGCCCATCCGGGGACATGCAGGTCTGCGTTTCGTTGGGCTTGAGTTCAAGTTTGGCCGGAACTGGAGGCGACGAGGGTGGGGGAGGGCTCTCGAAGAAACCAAACATGGGAACGTGGAAGGCCCAACGCGAGGCTCTGTGGAAGCTTGAGAAGGAGAAGCGTGTGTAGAACGGAGCGGAAGAATGCAATTGATGGACTTTGCAAGGAGGGACATTCGCCTGCGCAGGCTTGAGCTATAATAGTAAACAAGCACGATCAAATTCCGGCGTGAAGTCGTGCAGGATTAGGATTGTGCTGACGCGAACGGCGTTGAAATCGCGAGTCGGAGTGCGATTTCGACCGATCTGCATGCGACCCCACTCTTCCCTGCCGTGCTGGCGAAAGGTTTTTTTCAGTTGCACTCTCCGTTTTCCACCAGCAGGCCTCCGCGTGGGGGACTATATGGCCTGCCTTGAGCGTCGGGTCGCAAATTTGAGGCTTGAAAACCCAGGCGTGATACGCGAGCGGATGTTGTGTTGTGTAGGCGAGATCTGGAGTCTTGTTCTACAGATCATAGGTTTGGAGCCTTGTGGGAGCCTAAAAGTGGTACTCACCTGTCCATTTATGGTTAGGCTCGGTGTCGGCTGAACCAGACTCCTGAGCACACTTCTTAAAGGTGGACCAGCTGGAGCAGCACACTCCAACGCGCACCGTTGCCTGAGATAATGTTTCCTTGACCAGGCAACAAGCTGGAGCCTTTCGTAGCGAAGGATCGGGCGCATACTGAGCGAGACGTATAAGAAGGAGAGGACGGCAAGAATCAAGTCTTCTCCGGGGTATACATTTTGAAGCTCCTCCGAATCCTACGTCCGAACTATCTCACTCATCGCACGCTAGCATTACACACGCCTTTGTATCGACTCCCGAAGGACAGCAGTCTCCAGATCCACCAGAACATCGCTGACGCCGCGAAGAAAGCGATGCCCAAGTATCCTGGACTAGGCTTGCTATTGCGGGACAACCCGCAGAACCAATCCGATGTGTACCCTATTGGCGCCCACGGCAGCTGCTATGGATCGGGCTCGGAACCTCTCCCCGTACGGGAGCTCGCGATGATGTCGATAATGGACCGCCTTACCGACAAGCCGGACTGGAATAGGAAGGTTTTCGACGAACATATTGTCTCGAAATGGCGCGAAGAAGTTCTTGCGATTCCAAACGAAGAGCTGTGGAAGCTTGCAACGAACGGCAAGAGTCAATACTGGGATCAAGAAGGTCGCCTTACCGTGCATGATGACATCAGCATTGAAATGACGGAAGGTATCATGACGCGCGATACATTTGACTGCGTAGGTTTTGTTTTGGTCATACTGGAGAAAATGAGCTCATTTGTTCCAAGTGCATCCAAGAGCTTCGAAGCAAGGCTAAATACTTCGAGGAATCTAGCGTTATACCCACGCTCGATGCCTGCGCTTCGGTAGTCAAATCGGACACCTTGGTCTCACCGGAGCTTCGTGAGGCCTTACATAAGGCTTTCCAAACGCTTATCGCTGAGCAATCTCCCTCCCCAGATTGGCATCCCAACACCAATGAAATGGTACAGGACCTGATCCATCCCTCGATGTACCCTTTGGTATATGGACGAAGCAGAGTTCTCAAATACGAGCTTGTCGGTGTGGCAGACGCCGTCGTAAAATGGGCTGGCAAAGGGGGGATAATCGAAAAAGATGGGTGGAAGTGGGATCCAGACAGGGATCGATACTCTTACGGCGTAGGGGGAAGCGAGGTTCCACCTCAATTCTGGTCCAACACTTACCAATGGCTACCAGCAAATATTGCCTTCCAAGAGGACGGATCTGTCAAATTCACGAGCCATATCAACAACCTCCATCCCAAGTACGTCGGCATATATGAGGCAATCGAGAAGTTGATTCAGACTGCATTGCCGGCATGGGAGCAATGTCTTACCACTGTATCAGGCTACGACAAGGTGGGTCCTGGACGGATGACATCTCGCTTTGGTACGGGATACAATCACGAGTAAGTCCATGCTACCTCGGCCATCTTAGACGGCCTGCCCAGTGACTTGGCTAAAATAAATTGATCCAGCGACGAAGATGAAGACGCATGGGACCCTTCGGACCCTCAAGCGTTCGCTGATGTGAAAATTAACTGGAACGATTATGATGACAACTCTTACGACCCTGAGTACGACGACGAGAATGTGGCGAAGTGGAAGGTCTTGTGCAAACCAGCTATACCTGAACCGCCGTTCGAAGATGTTGATTATAAGGTTGCACCTGGAAGACACTTGGTGGAACAATTCAAGGAAACTGGATTGCAGGTGATCGTAAAAATGGCATCTATCGAGCTTACGCCCGAGAAGCCTGAGTTTCCTGCCGGTAGCTGGCATGTGAGTAGCACTATCTTGACCAAGTTGGCCATGCAGAGGATATCACTGACAGCCGAAGATCGAAGGGCAGATGAACGAGCGCATCTGCGCCACAGCCCTCTATTACCTCGATAGCGAGAACATCACCGACAGTAGCCTTTCGTTCCGTATGCAAACTGATGCTTATCTTAACCAAGAAGATGATTGGCAAGTCGGCCAAGATTCGTATAGCTGGTTGGAGCGTTTCTATGGGACGTCGTTCGGCCATGGCGCCGTATGTCTCCAGAACTATGGCAGCACCAACACGCGACAAGGGAGGCTCCTTGCGTTTCCCAATGTCTTGTAAGTGAATTCCGCTTGCGACCAAAGACTTGAAGCTGATTGACAGCCAACATCGGGTTTCTCCCTTCCGGCTCGCTGATCCCACGAAGCCTGGTCATCGACGCTTCATCGCATTGTGGCTAGTCGACCCTCACCAGCGCATCATTTCCACGGCGAATGTACCGCCACAGCAGCAAAGCTGGTGGCTGGAGGCCGTTCTAGGTGGGACGCCTGAGGCTAAAAAGCAGGCGGTTTAGAAATTCCCCGCCGCGTTGGTCGATATTTTCGCAGCAAAAGGAGTGGATGTCGGTAGCTCCCTGAAGACGAGCGAGGGCTGGCTTCCAGCGGAGCTGATGGACATGGTGCATCAGGAACTGGACGCTGATGCTGATGCCCTGCCCATGGGACTACAGGAGGCGAAAGAGCACCGGCTTGGACTCATGGAAGAGCGCAGTACGTTTTTGAAGACGTCCGAGAATTCATGGTACGTAATCGTCGCCACCCCAACAACCTTGCTAGATAATGTATTGATGCTGACTTTACGCTTTTCGCTATAGGCGAGACCACACATACAACTTCTGTGAGCATTGAGAAAGAGTTATTACTAGCCTTCCATCTATGTTCGACAGACACTCCTGTCATGGCATCATCAGCTGCTAGGCTCCCATCACTCCCGTTAGTCGGAATCGGCGGAGAGGCGAGAAACAAAACCCGTCTTAGTCGATATCTTTAAACAGAATAGTACAGTGTCCGTAAAGCATACCCTTTTGTGAACGCGCTTGTGCATCGTCATCAATCATATCAAAAGTTTTGCTATTTCTACGTTTGATTACAGCCATGCACCAAAGGTCACAATTATGTCAGACTCGAGCATCCTAAATAGGGTAGCCACACCGAACGGCTTCGTTTCTGCTGGCAAGAACGAAGCGAGCTCTGTTATGTGGGGCCCAGAAGAGTACAACATCGATGGCGGCGACTATTTCGACGACTTCGAAGACGATTATGGCGATTCTATGTCCGAAGGCCTCGATGAGGAATCCAGTGAGGAATCCAGTGGGGATCAGGGCCAGTACGAGGGCCAGTACGATGAAGACGATGTAGGCACTGTTGAAAATGACGAGTTAAGTCAGATGGCGTTTGAGGACTTATATGAACGCTCTACTTATGGCGCCTGCCATTGTGAAGCTTGCCATATAGAAGAAGCGGTATTCAGGCAACATTTGGCGCTCGGTAGCGCGGGCCCGTTCGACACGTTTGACAATGGCTAATTGGTGGAGGTTCGTCAAGTCCGGCTTCTGGCTGGACTTGATACTAGTAATCTGGACGCTGAGATCATTCGTCGCGTACTGTTGAATTATCGTGCATGGGACGCGATTGGTCGAGCTTCACCGACTTGGAGCATGAGCGAGACATGTTCGGAGAGAGCGAAGACTATGAGCTGCATTAAGTGGTCGCCTTGCATTCGCACTTACAAGGTGGATATCACTATATACACACAGACTGGTAACTTGAATGGGTTCGTAGTTTACCTAAAGAAGCGTTGTAAGATCATGTACAAAATGGAAAGTTGAGCAACCCTTGGAACTCATGCCAGTTATACTGACTTGTACCTCCGTGACCCGAACCAGCATTTTGTCGCGAGATGCAGTTCGCATTGCCTTGAATGCAACTGTTCGAATGCAAAACTGAGAGACGTACAGGACAATGTCAGGTAATCGGCATGTGCAATGACCACTGAAAACACTTGAATTGCGAGCTTAGGGTCACGACGTCACCCAGCCCAGTGACTGCAGATGACTATTCCCACTCTTGCCCTGCATGGCAGCAGTGTGCTGGGTATGGCAGCCTTTGACTCTGAGTCGGATCACACGCTAGATTGCTATTCACTGCTTGTCGCTGCACCCTCGAATGGGCGATGGAAATGGTCATGCCTATAGAATCTGAATTTTGAGGAAGCGGCGCTGGCTGATGAGTAATTGCATTCTACGATTGGTGCTTTTCTGGCTTACTGGCGCAATGGTTACTTCATCTCGTACACCATCAGAGCCCATCGATCAACGCACCGCCATGCTGGTCGTTTAATGATATGATTGACTACAGTACGCCTCAGACAATCTATATCAGCAACCCATCTATCGTTCAAACGTCCACGACCGCTCATGACCGACATATCCCCGCCGAAGTGGCTCTCGCAGTACAGATCCAACGGTATGATAAAAGACGAACGAGATGACAGTGCAACGGGGAACATATTGCGCCAACAACTGCGCCTATAATGCCACGCTGCATATTACTCACTATACGAAATGAAGACATCCCAAAATACGACAATTTGATCCACCGGATATCACTGTCCTTGACCACAGTCCGACGCATTGTGCGAGCCCGGTTGTCCTGGGAACTGCTGGACGCCCTCCTGTTGCTCCCGGAAAGACTGAAAGGTTACGTCCGCGTCCGATGAAATACCCAGCGTCGAGTAGTTGAGAAGCGCAGCATCCGGATGCTGCTCAAACAGATTCGTGCGAATGGGGTGGTGTGTTTGCTCGTCAAGAGGCATACTCCATGCCTGGCCAAACACAGGGTCGTTGGGAAGACTAGCTCCCCGTAGTGACGAGCAGGATGTAGAATCAAATGGTTGCATCGAAGACCATGTACTGAAAGAGTTAGGCGGAGGCTGTGGCCCGTCGGGCGTGACGGGTGCGGAAAAAGAACCAAGTGAGACATGCGGCGGAGGGGAAAGGAAAGGCGAGTGCTGAGGTGGCGGCATCGACGTTAAACGTGGGGGCTGTGGCGGTATTGTTTCCGGAGGCGACATAGCGGTCAACTGACGAGTTGCAAACGCTTGACCACGAGCCGGAGCCATTGCTTCGTTGCTGCCCAGAGCGGGTATCAAATTGGGAATCATGCTACTGGGGCTATCTGCATGCACAGTGGGCGGCGTCATGTAGCGTCGCTGATCTTGTGTGGCTGCTTCTGGGGTAGCGCAAGCGGATGGCGTATCTTCGATGGTCAACAGTCCAGATGAAGCGCGGGCCCGGGTGACCTGTCTTGTATTGGGCTTCCGAGATTTGCTTGCCCTCTCATTGGTCTCGGAGGCACCATCCTTGGTCCTACCCCTCTTGCTGTTGCCAACTCGGTTTTGATGCTTCCGGTTCGCATAGGCCTTCGGAGCGTTCACGAACATCCGGATCTGACATGCGGAGTTCATGACATCCTCGCAAATAGTCTTCTCTTCCTCCAGGGCTCGGATGATGTTGTCCAGGCGGTGGGCGCAGCTAACATATCGATCCTCATCCTCGCCTTTCCGGTCATCGGCGACGTAGTCGTTGTGCGGCCAGCCACGGAACCCATCCCTTGCTTGTGCGAGGAGGTAATCGAGGACTTTGTGTGCGTAGGCCTCCACAAGATCAGAGTCGTAGTATGACCCATGGACCCATCTCTTCATGGCAATAGAGCCATTGTTGTCTCTTGCAGCGTCACCACGGGTCATGGCATTGTATATGCGCTCAATATGGTAGTGACGGTTCTGGTCAATTTCATCGATAGATTCGTCGGAACGTGGTGGGCGGTATGGCTTCCTGTTGAACCGGGTTGCAGCCTTACGAAAGGTGCTTGCGCTCCCTGGATCGGTAAATTGGCCTTTGAAAGCGCTGTATCTTGAATTACGCGCAGACACTTGTGACGTCTGAGCTCGCGAGGAGACTGTTGAGGACTGCATAGGAGCTGGACTTCTATTTTGACCATAGGTGGGAACTCTTTGCATAATATAAGATTGAGGCCCCCGAGAGAGAACTTGGTTCTTCCCGCTCCTCTGTTCGCGCTCCCGGGAGCTTGGTCCCGACACTTCAGCATGCTTCTGTTCGCCACGTAGAAGCACGTCGTTCTTACCAGCGAAGGCCGGTGTGGTATTTTGGCGTCGATCTGCGCTCGAGAATGTTCTCTCCAAATCGAAAGGGAGGCCTGGAAGGGTTTCGCGTTCGTACACGTTCGATTCGTCTCCATACTCACTGTTGCAGAGCTGAGAGAAGTCGAACGGAGGCTCAGAATCATGGCGTATGATCAACTGTCTGTCAAAGTAAGGCTCACTCAGTTCGCTGTGCTCCCCTGGTATACTATAAAGACGTTCTGGAAGGACATCTTCATATACGTCTTGCATCGCAGATGGGGGCCGATCCTTCATTGTTCTCGAACAGAGGTCGTAGTGAACCTAATAGCGGACAGGGATATATGAAGTATGATACAGAAGCGGTGATCAGTACCTATATGGGGAATCTGCAGATATGGGAGAGCTAGTGGCAGAGTGCGCTGGTGGAGTGTTGTTGCTTGGCCGATCATGGCAAAATTGAAAAAGGACAAATAGGCTGGCGAACGAAGTCAGATCCGAAACAGATAATTCACGATGCGGAGGCCTGAATGCGGTAGCGATTGCAAGAAGCCCTTGTGACGTTCCGATGCGTTGGGTAGGTAGGGGGCCGGGGACGTGAAGGGGACGGGAAGGGGACGGGTGCATGTGGTGAAGCTCTTGGGTTCGATGCTGGCGTCAAACGCCAAAGATTCGATGCGAGCTATCGGAAATGCTCAATGTACACAGTGAACACGAATCCCCGGATAGTGCAACCACACTGCGTGTTGTCTGCCTACGTGGGTCGTCAGGGTGGTTCCTGCCACTGAAGCCTCTAGGCCCGAGGCGGATACCTCTCCCCGAAGATGTACAGACGCGGCCTGTATAGATAAAGTATCTCTGGCTTCTACTACCTGTTACTAGTTCGCGCAGATCTCTCCAAAAGGCGTGGGTGACTGGTAACCGAAATTATGAGTCTTCTGGTCTGCCACTTGTGACTGTCGTGACCCAGAGACTCATAGTTTCTCCGTGCTTGGCGCCTACCCGCTGATCTTGGCTTGGCAACTTCTCTTGCTCCCCGACAGTGACCTCTGGACCCTTGGTTTCAAGGAAGCATGCCAAAAGGTCACGAGAAAAGGTGTGGTAGGTGCGTGGCTGTGGGGAGTCATTTCCTCGGTTTGTCTGTTCCAATCTCTTCTCACCGAGAATGATATTCCGCAAGTGCGGAATAACCGAGAAGCGCCTACGATTATTTCAGTCTGCATACAGGAAACGGTGGGAAGAATGGAAGAGATCACCCCACGCCTTCAATCATTGACAAACTGGTGACGGCATAAGCAAAGCCAGATTATCGCTTCATGCTTCATAATCAGCACCGTAACTCGAGTAACCGGCTCCTGATGCGCGAATATCACATGAAATCGGTCGTTTAAGGTCTGGGAGACGATGGAAAGGTGAGCAAAGAGACGCACCCCATCGACTGCCCGTTAAGACTAATATATATCATAGCTCAAGGCTAGTGTCGCGCTGATCGGCAAGTCTTCCTAGTTCTTATCTTTTACGAAATGCACCATACGGAGCATTACAGCTAGCGTATGCGCGGAAATCTGCTTATACTTGTCATCCTGTTTTCTAGCGTCCTATAAGTATCGAGCCTTATTACGTGAGTAGCTTATAATACTGTATAAAACAGTAGCTCCTAAGTAGTTTTAATTAATAACTCTTATACCCTAATTATTAATTAATTAATAGTTATAAGTTTAGATTTTTCTACTTAATTACTTATTAATTATAAGAGCTTAATTATTATTTATATTTACTATTTACTATCTTTATTAGATTTAATAAGTATTCTATTTACTTAATAAAGTTATACTTATCTAAAATAAAAGATATATATATTATCTATTACTTTTTATACTATCTATAACTAATAAATATTTAGCTTAACTTTTTACTATTACTTATATTTACCTTTAACTAATTATTAGTTTAATTATTAGTTTAGATTTAAGAAGTTTATTAATTTAATATAGAGTAGTAGTATAAAGAGTTTTAATAAAGACTCGTAATTTTAATAAAGATATATTTTAGAGAGATTTAATTTAATTTATTATATCTACTTTATAATCTATTATCTATTATAGTATTAGTATAAGTTATTAGATATTATTATACTACTTCTCTTTTTACTATATTACTTTTATCTTATTAAAGTTCTTATTAATATTAAGTAATCTTTTAAGCTCTCTCTTCTATACTATAATAGCGTTATAATTTAATTTTATACTTTAAATTAGTTACTATATAATATAAGATCTACGTAATATCTTAGCTTATCTACTATAAGTATTATAGTATAAGCTATATAATTAAATATAAGAAGTTATAATAAGTAGTTACTATCTTAATAAAAGTTATAACTTTTAAGATTAAACTTTTCTATTACGCGTTTTAGCTTACTTCTACTTTTATAATAAAGAATTATATTAGTATTATATATTTTAAATTAATAGATAGAGTTTAGCTTATTAGTTAATATTAGATAGAATACTACGTTCGTATTTATCGCGTTTATTATATTTATACTTATTATAGACTTATAATTTACGCTTATACTAATTATCTTTAGACCTTTAAATACTAGTATTATAAGTAATTAAAGTAAGTAAGATAGATATATCTTTTATATCTTTATATATACTTTATAGTAGGTTAAAGTAATAAGTTACTTATAAAGCTAGTAACTTACCTATAATATTACTATTACTTATTACTAAATTTATAGTTAGCTTAGTATTTTAATCTAAATTAGATTAATTTATATTATAACTATATTATTTATATAGCTTAGCTTAGTTTAGTATAGAGTTTTTTTACTTTCTAAACTATAAACTATTTATTAAAATTCTGTATAATATCTATTAGATTTAATAAACTCTAGAATATTATAAGTATATTAGAATAAGACTTTTTAGTTAATTCTTATAGTATTATATATATAATAGTTAATAAGATAAATAAGAAGTAGTTTCTAACTAAATAATAGCTATTAACTAAAGAGAGTAATTATAATATTCTAATAGTTTATTATAAAGTAGTTATATATTATAGATATATTCTTAGTTACTCTCTTTACTTTATATACTCTTATAGATTAGATAAAGTATAGAGAGTACTAAGGCTTTTCTTACTTAGTTATTTATCTACTTTACTATTATCTTTAGTTATAATAAAGTATCTATCTTTAGTATACTACTAAGATAAAGCTTAACTAATAATTATAATATTATTTTCTTTTCTTATAATTTTATTCTTAAAGTTTCTATTATACTAAAAGTTCCTTCTATTAGTAGTATATAATATTATTTAAATTTTTTTAATTTTATTAATATTTTTAGTAATATTATATTTATTACTTATTATAATTATCGTATAGCTAAGTTAACGTATTAAGTATATATTTAGTTAGATTATTATAGTAAGTATAATTAGAAAAACTTATAAAGTTATAATATATAAATTTTTAAAGATAAGTAGGCGTTTATTTATAATAAGAAAGAATTATTATAGACTTATCTTAAATTAATTAGAAAAAAAAGTAGAGATAGAGAAAACTTTATATAAGAATATAGCTTATACTATAAAAGTAATAGTAGTAGAAAAAATATCTCTAAGTTTTTCTAAATAATAAGAGGCTAATTTTTCTACTTTTAGCTTATTATCTCTCTCGCCTTTTACTTAGAGTACTATAAATAGGTTATCTAATAGAGTTTAGAATATAGAGATTCTAAAGTTTCTTATAGAAATATTATTATTAATTATTAGTTAGAGTAGTATTTCTTTACTATATTACTTATCGTATTTTTAGTAATATTCTTTGTTTACCTAACGTTTTTTAACGAAGCTAATTAATTATAATTCTAATAATATAATAATATTCTAAGTATCTTCTATTCTCTATTAATCTTTATATATACTAATTTCGCTTCTAAGTAGTTTATCTCTTTATAACCTGCTGCTAAAGTCGTTTTACCCTCTTTAATAGTTTACTAGATTCTGTAAGCCTATTCTTATTATATTTAAGTATTAAATTTACTTCTTATATTACTTTTTTAATATCTTCTTTATAAATACTATCTTCTCTATTATATATAATGTGTTTATACGTGCTATATTACGGGTAATGTAAGTACTAAATATAGTAAAGAATACAGTAAGCTATAATACTCTACAGTATATAAAATTATAAAAAAGTTATTTAAATAGTAAATATTAATAATAGTAGCTAACTAGATTAACGCGATTTAAAAAGTTTATCTAATAGAGAGAGAGAGAGTAAGTAGAAGCTACTATCTTTAATAATAGAGTATAAATAGGCCTATCTACTATTAATAATAAAAGATACAGAGAAGTTATTCTATAAGCGTAGTAAAGAAATCTACTAGTTATAAGTAAAAAGTTTTCTAAAGTACTATAAAATAAAGTTATAAATAAGTATAAAAGCTAATATTAGTAAAAATAAATAAGATATATCTATTTAAATATCTAATAAAATACTTTACCTAATTCTTAAAGATATAAAACTAAATACGCCTCTTTAAGATAATAATAAATACGTAATTAGTTTAGATAATATTAAAGCTAACTTTATTCTATTTTACTATAAATAAGATAGCTATACTATTAATCTAAAAGAAGATAATCTTTAATATATTTAATATTTAATCTTTAAGTACTATCTTCTACTCTACTATATCTAGAATTCTTATACTTATATATTTATTAAGACGTAGTAGGCGTAGTTACTAAAGCTTATAAAAAGATTAAGTAAAAGCTTAATAGTAATAAAAATAAGATTTATTAAGAAGATATATATAAAGTAGTATATATTATAAATTTAGACTTTATAGCTACTATATAAGAAGTTACGGGATTTATAAAGAGTTAGTTAATAAGAGTTAGTAGAAGAGTAGAGTATAGAAATAGATAGCGTAGAAAAAGGTAACTTTAGTAGTAAGTTATAGAGAGATAAACTACTTAGAAGTAAGATTAGTATAAAGATAGATAGAGAATAGAAGATACTTAGAAGTAAGATTAGTATAAAGATAGATAGAGAATAGAAGATACTTAGAATATTATTGCATTATCGCAGTTATAGTTAAATAGCTTCTGCTATTAAGAAACGTTAGATAAATAAAGAATATTACTAAAAACACAGTAAGTAATATAGTAAAGAAATACTACTCTATCTTCTCTATTATAAAATTACCCGCGCTTTTATTTTTACTTAGTCTCTTAAGAAGTTTTACTGTAAGTTCTTATAGTAATAAGAGCTAATTATTAATAAATCTACGCATATTAAAGCTTAGCCTATACTTATAATTATAATTAAGAAAAAAATAATAGCTAAATATAAAAATATATATATATTAAAGCTTAGAGTTATTACTAACGTTATTATTATTAATAGACTAGCTATCTACTTTATAGTAGAGTATCTTATAAGTATTCTTATTTAGACTTATCTTATATTTATAATTTCCGCGGGATCTATTTATACTTCTAAAAATTAAATAATATATCTTAAATAATTAATATATCTTACTTAGAGTAGTAATACTAACTCTTATACTTACTTATAACTTTATTTTATAGTACTTTAGAAAACTTTTTACTTATAATTAGTAAATTTCTTTACTATACTTATAGAATAACTATTTAATATCTCTATATCTTTTTACTATTAATATTAGAACTTTAGATAGACTTACTTAGTACTCTATACTTAAAGATAGTAGCTTCTATCTATATCTATTATTAGACTAATCTCTTAAATTACGTTAATTTAGTTAGCTACTATTACTAATACTTACTATTTAAATAATTTCTTTATAATATTATATACTATAAAGTATAGTAGCTTATTATATTCTTTACTGTATTTAGTACTTACGTTACCCGTAATATAGCACATATAAATACCTTATATATACTATTAATAAAAGAAGCTTTTAGTATAATAAAGACTTTAAGAATAAAGTTATAAAAAAAGAAGATAATATTATAATTACTAGTTAAGCTTTACTTTAAAGGTATATTAAAGATAGACGCTTTATTATAGCTAAAAGTAATAATAGAGTAGTATAGATAACTAAGCTAAGAAAGTCTTAGTACTCTTTATACTCTATATAATTTATAAGAGTAGATAAAGTAGAAAAAATAACTAAGAAGATTATTTTAAATATATAGTAATTTTATAATAAATTACTAAAATATTATAATTACTCTTTTTAATTAATAGCTATTATTTAGTTAGAAATTACTTCTTATTTTATCTTATTAACTATTATATCTATAACGCTATAAGAATTAACTAAAAAGCCTTAAGCTAATATACTTATAGAATTCTAAAGTTTATTAGATTTAATAAATACTATATAGAATCTTAATAAAGATATCTTATAATATAATAGTTTTATAGAGATAGATAATAGAAAGAGATAAAAAATAGAACTTAGATAGTTATAAATTATAATAATTAGTAGCTAAAAAATAAAATATAACTTATATATATATAAATAAAATACTTAATATAAAGAAATCTATTTAAATTTTAAATAAAGAGTAGTTTTAAGTTCTATCTATTACGGTATAATAGAAATTAGTATATTATGCGAGTATAGTATCTCTAACTAATAATTAGACTATAGTACTACTAATTAATTATTAGTCTAATTAAAGTCTACTATTCTAATACTCTAAATAACTATTAGAATACGTACTTACTTATATAAGCTAAATCTCTAAGTCTACGCAGAGGCTAACGCGAATATAAGCTAGAAAACTACTAATCTCTAATTAGAACTAATAAATAACTAAATAAGAATTAGAGCTTAGCTATATAATTTAGCTACGAAGAATCTCTATTTAAGCTTCTTATATAATATCTTAAATAATAGACTATTATATAAGAGAGATTAAATATAACCTTTTCTTATATTTCTTTTAAGAACTAAATAACTCTCGTAATATTATATTATATTACCTAACCTCTACTAAACTAAAGTTAGATAATAAAATAGACTCTTTATTAGCTCTTAATATAGAACTACTATAATTAATCTTCTAGTAATTATTAGCTCTATAAGCTAGTAATAAAGCTTTATAAGTAACTCTTATCTAATAAGAATAATACTATTATAATAAAATTACTACGCTCTAAAATAAAATTAAAGAGTTCTAATAATTTACCTCTCTACTTTACGTTATAATTACTCTAGCTAAAGATAAGTTAGTTTATAATATAAAGCTATAAGAGACGGAACTCTAAGAGCTAATTACTAGAAGTAATACTAATAGATTTAATAAAGAACTATCTAAAGTCTACTAGAAGAGTTTTTAAGAGAATTAGACTAGCTTTAAAGAAGCTTTAGAGATTCTAGAGCTAGCTTTAAAGAGTTCTAAAGCTAGCTCTAAAGAGTTTTAGAGCTAGCTCTAAAGAGTTCTAAAGTTAACTCTAATTAGTCTAAAGACTTTTATTAAGAGTTTCTAAATCTTATCTATTATAAGCTTCTCTCTCTTCTCTCTCTCTAAGTTCTGCTTAGAAGAAACGTTATAATTAGATAATAGAAGAGCTCTAATATTACGAGAAAAGTCTATATTATAAGTCTAAGAGTTTCTATAATCTTAAGTTATAGTAATTAGTTACGCGGCTTTAGCTATAGTTCTAGCTATATAATAGAGTTTCTAATATCTCTTTTTTTAGTATATCTATTTTATATTATAGAGTTTTACTAACTTTACTACTTCTATTCTTTCTAAGTAGTAGAACTATACTTTTCTAAGTAGTAAAGTTCTTATTTACTTTACTTAAAGTTATCTATTTATTTTATTACCTTACTTTATATTTATCTTATTTTTTCTAGATATTTTTCTATATAATTTTCTCTTACGTAAGTAGAGTTATAGTATATAAATAAGCTCTATATCTTTAATAATAAAACTTTTCTTTCTGCTACTTCTCTTTCTTAATATTATACTTTAATCTTATCTAAAACTCTTCTCTTATTTTTTAATTTTATATATTATACTTTCTAGCTTTTTCTTTATTATTTTATACTTCTTCCGCGTAAATTTCTCTTACTATAGTTAGTATTATAAAGAGAGAGTTAGTAGTAGATAATTCTCTAACTTTATAATATTTTATTATAATACTCTCTACTTATAGAAGTTCTGCGCTATTAGCGTCTATAATACTATAATAACTACTTCTACTAATTAATAAAATATTAGAGTAGTTTTTTAATTCTCTTATTTTAGCTTTTTCTTAAGAAAAGCGTATCTTTTAATAATCTAAGAGCGCTTCTCTTCTTAATTCTTAGCTATAAATTAGAGTTCTTCTTCTCTCTTCTCTTTTTTCTTTTAAACTAATTTAGTTAGTAGACTTTTATAGTACTAATTACTTTAGCTTCTTTATTCTTTATTTATACCGCGTCTAAGTTCTACTTTTATATTTTACTATTATTTCTTTAAGTCTTATCTTATTCTACTTTTACTCTACTTTTTACTTCTACTCTATTTACGCTAGCTTCTACTCTAACTTCTTAGAAGCTATATAAGTAATATAAGAAGAATATAAAGAAATACTATATTACTTATATTATTTAGCTATCTAAGCTAGGCCTAAAATACTACTAAGCTTAAGATAAGCTACTCTATCTAAGATCTATCTAATATACTTATTATACTTCTAATTACGTTAAG
>JAFHBV010000515.1:0-23179 GCA_019022785.1 Pseudomonodictys pantanalensis
CCGCAACCTCCCCACCTCCGGGCCCATTCCTGGCCGCGCGAACAANGCACCCNTCNCCTTCGGAGACAATGCCGNCCTCCCCCCCGCATTCGACTTCGACGCCAACACTCTCAGCTCACCGTCGTCAGGTGGCGATCACCCACACAGCAGCTACTATCCCACACCATTGTGGCAGCAGCAACAGACCAGTGGCGACAACCCCATATTTTCTCCGCCTTCGTTTGACCGACCTCGCTTACCCGGAGCCCCCGCACCTCCGCTGTCGAACACTCCGAGTCTCCACCACAGCCAGAGTCCCAGCTCACTGCACAATGCCAGGACCAGTCCTTCCTCGACACATTCGTCTCCGGAGCCTATGCACGAGAACCCAAAGAAGAGAAAGACTTCTGCCGACGAGCTGGAAGTAGCGCCATCGGGCAAGAAGGAGAAGGGGCAACCGCCAAAGAAGACTGCACACAACATGATTGAGAAGCGATATCGGACAAATCTCAACGACAAGATTGCTGCGCTTCGAGACAGCGTCCCTAGTTTGCGGGTCATGTCGCGACCAAACGGTGGAAACGAGGAGGATGACGATCCTGAGGACTTGGAGGGCCTCACCCCTGCTCACAAGCTCAACAAGGCCACCGTACTTTCCAAAGCAACCGAATACATTCGTCACCTGGAGAAGCGGAACAAACGACTACAGGAAGAGGTCAACACCCTCAAAGGTCGCATAGAGAGCTATGAGAAGATGTCAATATCTGGACCCATGTCACTTCATGGAGCAATTTCAACACCAGACGGGAGCAGGTACCAAGAGGACCCCTTCTCATCCTCCCATCCCATGCCCATGTCTGGGCCACCACAAGGGCTCATTCCCGTCCCTGAGCATATCGCACAGTTACGACAAGGACTCCCACCACAGCAGCACTACGCGCCCGCATACCCGCCATACTCCGGCGCCTCTAGACCAGGCCAGACTGGGCCCCCTCTTGTCAATGGTCGCCGTGCAGGCGCTATGATGGGCAAGATGATGGTCGGTTCACTTGCGGGACTGATGGTGCTGGATCTTGTCAACAAGGAGCACGAAGACTCATCCGATCGTGGACTATCGGCACTACCAATCACTCTGCTGCGCTATGTCACGCCACGCATGGCTATGGGCGGTGTGTCAGCTCATATCCCACTTGCCAAAGTTTTGCTCATTTTTGGCGCTGTCTTCTATCTCATTGCGCCATTCTTTGATCCCAAGCCGAAGTCGAAGAAGAAGGCGATAGCGACAGTCGCCCTCTCGCCAGCACCATCTCTCGCTTCACCGGTCGAGGTCCGCCAAAAGGCATGGCTCACGGCGATTCAGACTGTATGGGTCCCTCGACACAACTTCGCACTGGAGATTGCCGCTCTACTCCTCAAGTTCTGCAAGCTCGGCGTGCGAAAGCTCATCGGCTGGCCCGGGTATGCCTTCATCACTGGCATCACGAAGGAGCAGGAGGCGGCCAGAGTCAAGGCTTGGAGTATCGCATTGGACGCTCAACTTACTGGCGGCGATGCTGAGATCAGCAAGAGCCGTTTGTTGCTCACTTTGATGGCTTCTGGGACTGTTCCGGACACGCCTGGCCGCCTCATGCTCAAGGCTCTTCACATTCGCGTGCTTTTGTGGGAATTGGTCAGTACCAGCCACGGAACCTGGTGGAGTCTCGATATCATCAGCGCCTGGTTGGCCCGCAGATACTGGAACATGGCACGAATTGAGCAGCGGATCGCCGCTAACATGGCTTCCAACCCGGACAGCGAGGCCGAGCCTCTTCCTGATCATCTAGCTGCCCTGCTCGAAAAGGAATGCGACGAAGTACTTGTCCGCGGTATTATTCAGCGCGCGTACAACCTTGCTTGGAACCGACCTGTTGCGGACCACACAGCTGTTGACCCAACCATGGACAGCGTTGTCGAGGACTTCGCTATTGCTTCGCCGCTCGATGCGCTTGCAGCGTGGTACTCTAGCCATGTCCTCCGAGCCGGCCTTGCTAGCTGCCTCGCCACAAAGAAGGTCACGGCGACAGCAAGCGTATATGCCGACTTGGAATTGGCGGCACAGGTCGCGCCTCCGACATCACAGGCTCAGCTACGTGCCCAGGTCGCGCAAGCCGTTGTGCTCGACGACGATCGCATGTACCGCATTTCTGCCGCCTGCGACGCCCTCCCTTCGCCTCCAACATCACCCTCAAAAGAAGCCGCCCTTATGAACCTCGTCGGCGCCGCGCCTGTCGCGACCGATATCCGCAAAGCGCTGACCCTTGCCAAATGCTTCGCGCTCATCGAGTCGTCCAAGGAGGACGCGCGTCGCCAGGCCATATTCGTCGTCAACAACATCTACCTCTCCGAGCCCACGACTACGCTTCTCAGCTTTGTTGCTGGATACAAGATCCTGACCCACTTCATGCAGGACAAGTATCTGCAGGCGCAGACCAGCTACGGGCTTGAGAGGTTGGCGAGTTCATTGAGGATGTGGGTAGGCCACGAGACGGGGAGGCGGAGCGGCCTATCATCAAAAGCGCGAAGTCGCATCGTCATCCGATGTCTTGACGCCAGCAAGACGCTTGTTGGGCTCAAGGAGTGCGAGGACGTGGATGATGGTTACGTTAGCTCCAGCGTGAAGGGTGATTAGGTGTTACTCGAGCACGAGGACTAACGGCGTTTTCTTGGTTTTGTATGTCACTTGATGCGTGGGGAATATCATCTACCGTGGTCGGGCTCTTCATGACCAGCAGGCGTTTCAGGAAATCTGCATCGACATCGATTGCGCAAAAAGGTACTATGGAGTCGTGGTTCCATTTTCTTTTTCTTTTCCTTTGGACGTGTCACGTCACCTGGGGGTTATTTTAGCTCTTTAAGAGCAAAGTTCTTATGTGGTCGGTTGTCTCATCAAAGGTATCTTATGTTCGCCTTTTTCGGTCGACTTTGGTCCATGCTCCTCTCACAATTACTTGTCCATCTTCTACTTTCTTGTGTCACATTAATAGGGCAGTGAGGTTAAAAATGGTGGCGGGCTGAGGCTTCAACATTGGCCGTCTGGCCATGAATGATGCATTCCTTGGGTGGGATTCCGAGTGGAGGGTAATGGCGGGCAGTGGCTGGACGGGCAGTCCCCGGGGCAGCTTAGCTTTTGTGCTTTGAGGCTTTATAGAGTCAATGAGAGATTTGACGCGTTCACACTTCGGTTTGTGCAGTGAGTATTTTTGAAGGCACTGAGAGCTGCATGAGGATGCTGCGTTGACGGTGCGTCGCAAAGGTGGTGTTGGGCTCGCGCAACTCTGCTGCTTCACATTGACAGGCAGGGATAGCAGGGGCCGAAGGGATTGATGTGATTATGTGGATGCATGTAACTACATATGAGCTTTCTCGATGCTGTCCAGCCCGCCTTCATCAACGATAAGACGGAGAAGATGGATATTACCTCGGAATAGAGGACTGGAAAAAGAAGAAAGATGCAAACACAAAGTATCAAGGGGACCAGCTCATACCCTCATCGCGGCCATGTCTCCAGCTTCCCACCCACTTTACCCACCAGATACCCTACCAATGCAAAAGCTAGAGCACAGACAAGCAGTTCTTCGGTGATACACCAATGGATTGAGCGCCGCTAGTGCCAAGGCCGTATCTATTGGAGTCAGTACATACTCATGGCCGTGGACAAGGAACGGGAACACGTACCAAAGATTGAAGAGAGGGCGAGCCTCACATAACAGCGCACTGATACCCGCCATTCGGGGCAGCCAGGATACCAGGGACGTGACAGTCGGCATCCAGGGCGCTTGCCCTGACCACGCGGTTTGCAGCTCGTCTGCCGGTGGAGCGGGATTGGACGATTGGGGTGCGAAGAAGTGGTGGGTTGGTGTCGACGTGCTCGCTGCTGGTGGTGTCGGTGGCCAGGCCCGCTGGTGAGGAGGAGGAAGTGTTGTCGAGGGAGCGGAGCTTCTTGTCGCCGGAGAGGATGTAATTGAGCATGGCGAGGCTCTTGATGAAGCGAGGGCGGTAGCTGGCCTGCAGCAGGGCTTCGAAGATGTTGATAATGGTGGCGGAGATTGCGAGGCCGAGGTAGAGGATGGCAAGGTTGTGAAGGGGGCCCGTCATGAGGATGGCGAGGAGGGACATGGTGTGGGTTTCCTTGGAGTCGGAGCTCGTAAATTGATGGTTGTGTTGGAGGAAGTCGTAAGACCTGTCTGACGAGGGGTGCGAAGGATGTAGAGGATGCGTACTTTGCGGCAGAAGAAAGTTTGGTGGCAGGAGATGTGCTAGAACTGAAGTTGACGAAGTAGAGGAAGTGGTGTGTTCTGGAGGGAAGAAGAGAAGGAGGCTGCAGGATAGAGTGCGTTTATATAGACTTAAGGATGCGAGGTCTGTGCGATAGCAGTAGCTTAGCATTGTTGGCGATGATATTGTTCGCGTCGTACACTCGAGAGTTACTGGTGCTGCGACAAGCGGTCGAACAATGGTAAATTAAGCCAGCGGAGACTAAGATTCGTCGCGCAGGATTGTTCCTAGCGACGTCACTTCGTGAACGACGACGAGCAGAACAATACTTAGCCTGCAGGCGGTCAACTCGCGGTGCAGGTGCCGTATCACGATGAAGTCGAGAGCAGGTAGTAGTGAGCGGAGAACAATACTAGGCGGGAGACGCGGGCGGTGGGATAAAGTAGTGAAACGAGGTCCTAGAAGGACAATACTAAGAGTGTTGGGCTTGTGCAAGATGAGATGAGATCACGGTCGAATTCTCCCGATACCGTATATCTCCCAGGTGCTCTTATACTGGCATAATGTGGGCATGCTCGTCATCTGTAGCCATCTAACGAGACAGTACCCATGTTTTCGTGTCGGCGCGCTCCTGCGCTCCATATTAGCTCTCATCGATCCTCAAGACGGTTTTGCCCCAGCACTGTCTAGTTTATACCGGCTCCCGTGTAACCCATGTCTTATCCGAGCATACTCCTCTTCCTCCCCCTCAACCTCACGTCCTCCAATCTCTTCAAGGCCTGCTTCGCCCCTTTGAAGCTCTCTCCATATGCCCTCAGCACCTCTTGGAAGAGCGGTTCAGCAGCTGGATGTGTAGCAGCGAACGCCCTTTCCAGAACGTATAGATCCACCGCTCGATCCTCTTCGTGTACTGACTGTGTGCTGGCTTGTGCAAGACCGAAGTCGATGAGCGTTATCTCGCCTGCCAGGGATGACGGGGACGGTGATGCAGTAGTTGGTGCGGGAGGAGCTGGGGCATCGGCTTCGAATGTCGCGGCCTCGCGCTGCGCAGAGACGGTCTGTCGACCTCGTGGCTGTGGAGGCGCATCCAGCGGTGGATCTGAGGCAGCCGGTGACGGTGTAGCAGAGCTCGAAGGAGGCGATCGCAGCATCAAGTTACTCGTCGTCAAATCCCCATGGCAAACACCCACCTCNTGCAACCTCCCCACCGCCCTCCCCACCCTTCTCATCAGATCCATAATCTCGTCTTCCGCCTCCCCCTCTTTCGCGTCCCCACACCCCCTCTTCTCTTCCCTTCTCTCCGCCCAGCCATCTAGAACCACCCTCAAGGTCCTCCCATCAACCCACTCAAGTACCAACCACCCGCTCTCCCAATCCGCCCCGAGTACTCCCGGTACACTGAGCCCTTCTTTCTTGCATCTCACCAGCACCCTCGCTTCCGCCAGCAATCGCGCTTTTGTGAGCCGCTTGTCTAGTATAGGGTGTCGATAGGGCTTTGGTGGCCGGTATTTTACCACGCATTGTGTGCCGGTTGTGAGGAATGTGGTTTTGTAGACGAGCGCCTCGGCGCCTTGGGCGAGGAGGGTTAGATTTNAGGNCGTGAAGGGTGNCGGGAGGGTGTGGAGGGGGCGGTCTGTCGGGGGTGGAGTGGGTGCGCGGATGGGCTCGACGGAGGGGGTTTCGACGGGTTCCGCCGCCGAGGGCATCGTTGATGGTGGGGTATATGTATACGAAGGCGAGATTTGAAATGAAGCAAAGTGTCTAGACGGCTTGTGTGGTCCAGCAATGGTGCAGCGGGCGAGAAGTGGTGGTTTGGAAATTTCTACGCGTTGTGGCGGTCGCGTTGCACCTGCCCCGCGTCGCCGTCATCTCAGCCTTGCGAGATCATCTCCGTCAATCACTTTACACCAACCCCGATCCCGACTATGTGGAAGTAAACCATGTATTAGACCGTACATCGTGATATCCAAGATTCACATTTGAAACTAAAGAAATATTTCAGTCAGAATCAGCAGGTCCTTGGTTGGGGCAACTTGCAAAAGGCAGAAGTATTCCTACTTGCCGACACTGCAGGTCGATGCTCAATCACATCATGCGCGGACCCTGCGGCTCATTTATATCACGACCGATCGATTCCGATTGCATGTGTGCCGCACATACACCCGGCTACAAAGACTCATCCTGTAGGATCTAACACTGGGACCGGTTCTTTCTCCTCGACTCGACTCCTTGCCATACGAACCGCTAGCTACGGCTGCTGCTGCTCATATCTCGACATGTCCTTCACAGCCACACGACGTTATCATGAACCAAATTCGTTGCGCTCGAGACCCAAGGGAGTTCAACTCACCCAAAGCAATCAGAGCCCAGCTATCAGCCTTCATAGCCGGCTTTACCGAGGCTCCGCTTGCAGCGTCTATCGCCAACTGCCTGCATAGTGGCATGCCATATTCGTGGCCCACCGCCGTGCCGCCGCTCACCACGTGTGCCAGCTCGTGCACGAATCGGAATTCGTACGATTCTCTATACCTGGATATTGGCTCACTGGCGCGCGGTGACTGACTGGATAGTGTGTTGACCTTGGCAGAGCCTCCTGGAAGTGTTGTAGGGCAGATGATGATGTTTTCGCCGACCGCGTAGCCGTTCTTGCTTTCATAGTCTCAATTATCTGCATTCCCTTGTGGGTCAGAAATGAGGCGGTACATCCTCATTCCGGATTCCTTTGGTAACTTTAGAAGGTGAATACTGCCAGCGGTCAACTGCATTGACCTACCAACTGCATATTGATACTACATCAGAAGTACCGGGAGTCGGAGGATCTGAACAAGACACCGCCACGGCCGGTCTAGGCAATTTCTTGGTAGAACACTATAGCAGTAGTCAATGGGGTTAAAATGAATCCTCTGAGGACAGCATACGTAACATCTGATCGTGAGTAGTCAGGCTGTTCTGCCCGAATAGATTAAGCCCCGCCGGCCCCCACCAAAACCGAAATAGATCTTGATTGACGGCATTTTGATCCGAGAAGGGGTCGGGATCTTCCTTGGATGCTAGAATGTCGAGGTTGTGTTGTGCCATGTGGAGAGCTGGCGCCCATGCGCCCTTGATCTCTGAATACGCATCGCAGCTTGGGTGCCAGGTAGGATCAGCCCGCTTCGTCAGAGGATCAGTTCCGGATAGACTAGGAGTGTGAGGCAAGGAGGCCACAAACATTGCAAAAGGAAGGCATTTGAAGACAGTATAGGCTACAAGAGCCGTTTCGAAAGCCATTGCCCCTGATAGTGTGCTGTAAACAGAGAAGCAAAATGGTGTAGATGAGATGACAAGCAGAACGGAAATGAAGGACCCTGGTGAAGACTCTTCGACCAAAAGTTGGCAGAAGGAGGTTTGAAGCAGAGATGTCTCTGTGTGTGGAGCTGACGGGGAGCGAGGGCCTCTCGAAAACGACCTTGATATAGCATGTGTCCCTTTGGCTCCCCCATTGCAAGAACAGTCCTAAAGCAGACACACTGAATTTCCGTATGGTACTACAGACGAAAAATAACAGAAGACTTTCCATCTTAAAGGCGGAGCGGTGTTTCAAGCACACTCTCCGTTGCCATACATACACTTCATGCGGTCGGCCTGATTGTTCAGCCTAGCCTCATGGCGAAATTGTTGCAGCCATCCCATGACGGCTTTGAGTAGAGTAAGTGTACAAAAAGCCCCCATTTTGTCTTATATATATAATATGTTTTGCCAGACTAGGAGTGCCCGCAAGGGATTTGTTGTAGTTCTGTTCTGTTCATTGAAAACCCTCGAGCCTCGCCGCTCCTCTTCGAGCTCGCTCTCCACATATTCCCTATCTTTCTTCTCTGCTTTCTTCTTAGTATTCCAGCAATCAATCGAATTCATCTGATCAAAAAATCAAGAACGCCTCGTCATGCTGCTCCAAATATCCCGAGCAGCTCTGCTCTTTGCTTCGCTCCTCCTCAAATCCTCGCAAGCGTCTGATTGCGATCTCACCCAACCACACGACCCTTCAGCAGCGGCCATAGCAGCAGATCTTCGAGGATCGGACAACACTTTTTTGCACAACGTCTGCAATGGTGGTTTCCCACCAGGAAGTGATACCATCTCAACGTGGAGCACAGGAAGTAAGTGTACAACGTCACCCGAACTGACAGCAGCCAACCTCTGCAATACTGCTTCAATGCCCTGGATAACATCATCACGCATTGTATTGAGAACGGCAATTACTGGGGTGGGAGATTTACGCCATCTGCGATTCGACGTGGCCTGAGCATGTTCTTCAAGCTGAACTGAATAATCCATCTAGCACTGTGGCGCAAAAGAGCGCTACTCGTCCGGCAGAGAATTTACCATCTGGTGCCACCGTCGTTACGACGACGATAGACGGTGCTCCAACCACTGGGGCTGTGAGCCGTTCAGATACGTTTTGCGAGCCGCTACTCACTTATAATCATAGTTCGTTCCGACCACCATCCCAAACGCCTTACCCCCCTCTTCAAGCACCACAGTCGACGGCGTTGTAGTCCCCCTCATCACCAGAGCAGGCGGCGTTGCTTGGAGCAAGATTGGACACATCATCCTGATCATAGTAATAACCTTTTCCAGCTCCACTCATCCCAATCGGAGGCGCTCCGCCAGCCCCAATCCCACCACCTACTGACGTCCCAGACAGTGGTGACGGCACCAATGACAGCGAAAACAACAACTCACAAAGCAGCACCCCACGCTCTTCCAGCAGGTCCCCATCCAGCACTTCTTTCAAATATACACGTACCCCGGACGACTTCTTCCCTGCCGATCCCGGGATGGCGACGTCCGACTCGGCCGCAGCAATGCAGGTTGTGTTCTTTTGTGCTGCGACGCCAACGTCTACTACACCTAGCACCACGTCGGGAGATGCTCCTGTTCAATCTCCAACGCCATCCGATCCGAATGCGGGAGTGAAGCAGCTGTGTCATGATAAGTGCGCCGAACATCCTAGTCTGCTCTCCTCAGATGGTCAGTGGGGCCTGGCGAATTGTGGTTGCTTTTTGGGTGCGGCGGTGCTGATGCTTCCTCAACTGTACCACAATATGCAGATTAGCAGAGCAGGCGTATCTCAAGTTGGCGTGTTGTGGTTTGGTTTGATGTTGCACCTGCCCCGCATCGCCGTCATCCCAGCCCTACCACGAGCAAGCTCCACCATGGATGCATGATGATCACACAGGCACCGTCACAGACGCATAAACATCGACCACGGTTCGAAACACTGACCATTAGGCCAAGCTGTCAGAGATGTCATGTTCCCTGTCAAGCATGCGACAGACCAACATGACATACTTTCGAGCCAGGCCATATGGGAAACTGCACAAGAAGCTCAACACCAGAGAAAGTTCGAGGCACCGCGTTTCAAATGAGTGTGATAACATTTAGGTTTCTCATCCTACATGCCCCACTCATTCATGATCGTCTGGCTCGCCATTTTGACTGTCAGCCATTTGTCTCCATTCTCCATACTCTCCGAAAAATGCAAAGGAATGCAAGGAGCCCCGGGCCACAGGCCTAGGCCTCGTCTCTGGGCATACCTCTCCTCTCCAAACCTGCCGCACCATGTATACTTCCAATCTCCAAACTTTGATTCGCAAATGAGGAAAGCCATGCTCATTAAAAAACAGTTCGCATCAAATCGGGGGTTCGGGAAAGTCGAAGACAAAAGGAGGAGCCTCTGGTAGTCAAGTCGTCACAGATACTAGATGCATGACAAACAGTTGACCAGAGAGACTACGAAGTGAATATAGTAGAATGAGATCCAAAACTCAGCCGTGCTCCACCCGAAATGCAACCACGTTCCGAGCAAAACAACACTGCAAAACAAGGAAAAACAAAAGTCGTGAATGCCGTAATAACATTGTGGCGCTCATGAAGCGTCACAGAATATGCACATGGTGAATCCCATCCGGTCGATGGTCATCCCAAGCCATCGGGGACAGCTTAAAACATCGAGCTCTTGCGCTTCTCAGCGCTGGTGAGAACGAGCTTGGGCATCGTGCGGCGCTCGCCGGCCTGCTTGGGCTCGTCAACACGGATCTCGACGAGACCTCCGCCAATGCAGGCGCCCTCGTCGCTGCTGACGCTGTTGGCAGTGTAAGAGCGGTCAACGACGCGCTCGCGGGAGGCTTCCCGAGAGGCCTTTCTCTCGGAGCCGATGGCGCCATTGGCGACGGCACGAAGGCTTCCGATGCTGGGCTTGCCCGAGAGACTGCCGCTTGCAGCGCTGTGCACGCTGTCGGAGTCATCGGAGAGAGCGTACGACATCTCAGTCTCGCTCACTGGGCTCATGCTGCCGGCACTACCGGTGCGTTGGCCACGTCGACCGATACCCGCACGAACGAGGTTGCTCACGGCCTGTCGGCGCTGGCGAGAAGCAAAGTTCTTGCTGCCCTCGTGCTTGCTGGTAGGGTTGGCCTTGAGCTCTTCAATCGGAGGCGGTCCTCGCGGTTGGCGGACAGGGTGCTCCCCAGCACGTGCCTGTCCGGGGCCGAAAGTGCCAGTGTTGGGAGTCGCAGGGAATCCGACAGGGCGGGTGAAGGCAGACTTGGGGCCTTCGGGGGTCTCGGTCTTTGCGTCCAAGGCAAGCGAAGAGAGCTGCTTCTTGTGGCCACGGCGGAAAGCGTTGGCAGATGGTGGCGGAAGCGGATCGTAGTTCTGCGGGGGTGTCGGAGACTTCTTCGGCGGGGAAGAGCTGCGAGAGGCCCACGGGCTCGGGTTGCTCTCGTTGGGCGGCGACACCTGGAGGGTCGGCGTGTTGGCTTTGGGCGGCGAAGACGTGTAGCTCGGGGTCGGAGGCGGAGGAGAGTTTGACAGATTGAGCGAACCGGATTGAGCGAGCATTTCGGTCTCCTGCTGGAAGCTCGGGTCCACCACATATTGGTATTGGCCAGTGAGCTGGTTGAATACGAGGTAGACGCCAGGTTGACCGGTCTCCTGGATTTGGGTGTTCTGCATCTGCTGTCCATATGCGTTCAGTTGCGGCGTGAACGGTGTGGAGGGAAAGGGCTTCGACTGTCGGACAGCACCGCCGAGGTTCATGTTGCCGAACTGCTGAGCAGTCAGGTTAAGAAGCTGCTGCTGGAGCTGCTGCTGGCGCTGCGCAAGGTACAGCTCTGTGGCAAGGAGCTGAGCGGCGATGTTGGGATCCATCTCGCCATCTTCAAATTGGATCTGAGGCGGGGCAAGAACTTGATCATAGAGCATCTGCTGCTGGCCATAGTTGGCGCCGGAGAAACCGGATCCGATAGCCGTCTGGGGTACGCCCTGGTTTCCAGCACTGTAGCCCTGGCGAGCGTAGCGACCCGCATCGACGCTGCCAACGTTGTGCTGGCGTTGACCATAGGGAGCCGATGCGGGGGGCTGGGCCGAGGTTGGCGTCTTCGGGGCGGTGCGGAGACCAGCGAGGAGGTGGGAACGGCTGGTCCGCGGAGTGGGCATGTCCACGGCGTTCTCGGAAATGGAGGCGACCTTGGGGGGAGAGGCAACGCTCAAACGCTTGAGGGAGGCGCCCTTGCCGCGCGAGGCAAAGCTGGCGGTAGGCATTCCGATGCCGTTGGCGGATGGGAAGTTGTTGTAAGTCATTTGAGCGAGACCGCCTGCGTCCATGCTCATTTTGTCGTTGTTTGGTCTAAAGAGACTGGAGAAACAAAGGGTAGGGTTGAAATAAAGGGATGCGTCAACAAGACGGAAAGGATACAGAATCGAAGAGCTTGGCCGGGCGTGTATCAACGGACGGCCGGGCAGAGTTTTCCGAAGCGCAGGAGACGGATATGGTACAGGACGTTTGCTCAAGGCAGACGTGGAAGTTGTCGAGCGATTAGAAGATTAAGGATCGTAGCGATCTCGGTGGGTAGTGTAGCTGTAAGATGGGAAACCGGCCGATGGGCAATGCAGGAGTTGGGCTATTAACAGGTCTCTCGAGTCGCTGTGGCTACGGGCGCTGGTCGAGGCAGGCGCGGACGCGTTGTGGTGAATGCGGCAGGGTCGACCTCGGCGACGGAAGGCGCGCAGGCAGGCGGATCGGGGATATCGAATCGAAAAAAGCGTTTTACTAGCAAGGCTTGGATGTTGTCAAGGACAGGACCAAGAGCAGGCAGCGCTGGCTTTGTGTGCGGTCTTGATGCAGTCGATGTGCGGGCTCTTTTCGCTGGCGGGGGGAGCGGCGGTACTGGCGCGCTCGAAAGGACTGGGATTAGGAGGAGTAAGCGGTCCAGCAAGGCGGACGTGTAAGAGATGCAGAAGCTGCACAAAGGCAGAGAAGAGAGCGCGGGAGTTGGGGGAAAGGGCGGGGATGAAAAGGTGCCAGGAGGGAAGAGGTGACCAGAAAGCGACGGGACGGGCGAGGAGGCGTTTTGATGGCCTGTTATGTGCTGCGAGGGTGGCTCCTTCCCAGCGCGCACGGACCCCTCGTGTCTGGATTCAGGGGCCGATCGCACGCTTCCAGCCCTAGGGAGCCGGAGGATGCTGCTTGCACACGGAGGCGAGAAATGAAACCACCGTCTGCCATGCGCAAATGCCACCGCGACGGGCCAGCTGCAGTCGTCCGCTTCTGCTCGCTCTTGTCCTCCTGGTCTTTGATGCCTCCTCTTTGTCTCCCGTCAGCGTCCGGCGAGGAGGGCATCCTGGGACACTCACCAATGGCGCCGCTGCCCGCCAGCCAACCGTGGGCGCCCGTCGATGCGCCACGGGCTCTGGGCCAGCGACCAACAGCCAGTGACAGCAGCGATGAACCATGGGCGAACCACCGTCGCCAGGCTCTTCTTTTTCCCGCCCAAGAATAAGCACACTGCCAGCGAAGTGCGCCCTCTTGAAACATTCGCGCTCCTATTGCTCGACTGCGTCTACACGGGCACACCGCAAAGGCGGCCGTCTCCACCTCCATAGCGCCTATGCTGGCTATCCAGTCCAGTCATCGGCGGCGATGTGTTGCCAACGGCGGCTACGATCCAAGGGGTCGCTTCTCGTTGGCCACTCAGCAGCGACCAGCTGCATGCACGCGATGCCCGCCCAACTTCAGCCACAAGCAGCGGCTTTCTTATTGTCTAATTTTGGCTCACTATCTGCTTCTCTGTCCTCCCCAAATGCTTCGCATATCGACAATCTCTGCGGAGCGGCACCTTCATCTAGGTAGTAGGATCGATCTGCCGTGCGCTGAATGCTTGCATAATAGTCTCTGCATTGAAAATGGACAGCGCTTGCAGGACTCGAGCCGCAACTCACGGCCCTCGATCTGCCCGTAAGCACTCAGCTAGCCCATCGGTACTGCCTGCTTCTCGTCCTACGCAAGCCCGCAGCTGCCGGCTCCGGACTGCCATGCTTCACACTGCGTCGCGGCGACTCTCTTCCCAAGCTTTCGTCCGCCGCCTCTCTAGTCAGCCGGCTCTCGTAATCCTCCAGCGACTCCGTCCTGCAGCTCACCATTCCTCACGAAAACCTGTCCTCGTGTAGTCCGGGGACCTCGTTTCATGGCAGGGATACCACGTCTCGCGCTGGCTGAAACTCGTCTCACCAACACGGCCTGTGCACATCTCATCTCGCCAAAGGCCGCCGCAGGAACAGACGGCCAATGCCAAGCCCATGGGACGGCAAGCCGTTGAAACAATCTCTTGTTCGCGTGAGCCTTTCGGCTCTTTGTTTGCCAGTCGGAGACGGTGGGAACTGTGGTTGGGTGAGAAAGTCTGCCGATCTATCGAAATTGCCCATCAAGAGGGAGTGCTGGTTCAGGCGCCCCACTGCTTATCGATATCAAGTGCGTGCAATCTCCCAGGTCCGAACCCATTCCTATGTGGAACGCCATCGTAGCGCATTTTCCAGCCCTGAACATCTACTTCAAACGCCACGGCCAACCCACGGTGCCGACCACAGGTACAAATCCAGGAACAGAGATCACAAGGACCTTGAGCACGCCATTGCAGCCCACTGGTCACGACCCAGAAACACATGAATTTGTCCCGCCGTTTCAAAGAACACGTCCACCATTCGTAGCACGACTACGAATCCTCCCCGCTCACCTGTGGATCACGAAACCAATTGCTTGGGAACCTTGTACCCGCCTCGGAACATTCCCATTGTTCACATGTTCGAGGTAGATCGATCACGCAAGGACCCAATACTCTTCAAGGAACCTAGAGATCCACTACCATCCAGGTTGAAAACACCTCAGGCACGATTACCAGGTACCCAAGTCACAAAACCAGGATCACTCCCAGCGTCTTACCGGGCGACATGAACTACTCCGGCCCAAAAGTACGTCTCAACGCGAGCCAGATAATGACGGACCACAAGATATTGGCCGTTCTAACTTCAGCTTACACTTGCATAAACATATTCGCCCCGCGAATCCTTACAGCAAATCTCCCTACTGTCACTTCATTAATTCGACTCACTATACACGTATACACCTTCCATTATACTCTCCCTGAAACAACCACGTTCTGTCACGTTTCAACACCAACACTTCACCCAGCATGACATCAGCGCGTTTCTTATCGCCTGTCGTATCGGGCTATATGAGAATCGACGCGAATGGTGGCAACTGCGGCGTGGTATCGCTGCGCCTTCAAGGCGTTGAGGTAGGCAGCGACATACTGTGCATCTGGTCGCCCCTCTGTTGGACATGGCATATTTTAATATGGAACACACTCTGCCGGACCTAGGTACCAACCACCAGAGCCATTTCACAGTCTAGGGCCAGTTTTGCACGTGCTCTCAGCTTTCCACCCTCGAGAAGATTCGCGAGAGGGTCTAGCTCTCTATACGCCCACAACACGCCTTCAGTTTGGCTAATGGTGGACTTGTAACAACTTGCTTCTCTCAAGGAATCGGCTCCATGTCCCGGCCACCTTCAAGCCACATCAGTAGTATCGGCTCGATGAAGAGAATGCAAGCGCACGTACTCTGCTATGGACTGCGAAGTGGATCGATAAGGGCTTAGGTGCGGATGGTCATCGGAATAGCCTTCTTCTCCGGCAAGAGACATGTTGATGTTTGCTTTCATCTTTGCCATTACCTGTGAGCCGTCGCTGCAAGGTTGGCTACAGGAGCTGTATTTGCTAGTGTCTCCGCGATCAATATCTGCATTGCTAAACACCCGACAGTCCCGGACCACTATCACGGTAATTTATTCACAAACTTTTCATGCAGACCTGCAGATCTGAGTAGATGTCACTCGATTGAATTTGTCCCGCGGTGCGGACTATCCATAGAGTATCCTAAGGTAGGTAAAGAAGTAAGTACTAACCCAAACAGGAAGGTGTCGTATATCGGACAATGCAGCGACAACGGCCTCTGAGCCTCCAAACGCCCGACAGTGCCCAGTAATGACAACAAGCCTCTTTCTTGCGAGCCACCCATCCACAGTGAAGGCCAAGCGTTGCGTGAGATGATAAGATTGAGGTTGCCACTCAGCCACGACAGCGCCACTGAGCTTAGCCCTTCTTCCATTGTCACGCTCTTGTCCCTGCCACAACTTACGTTGGGGGCTAGTGTTTGCTCCAGGTGTTAAAGTCCGCTAGTTCACCTACTCCATTGCCGCATACCAACTCTAGGTGGCTGTCATCTACCATTATTACTCTACTCTCCTGGACACCGTGGACCACGCGGATCACACCCTCAGCAACTACCCAGCATGGGTCTCTTCAAGTCCAGTAAGACACCGGCTCCGAACTCAATACCAAGCGTGAACATTCAAATCACATCGGGCTCCCCAGATAGAGTTTACAAGCCTAATGACACAATAATCGGCGAAATCTCCCTCTTCAGCCCAGTTCCTCTCGCACCTTCCGCCCTCGAAGTATCACTCTGGGGTCTATCCAGCGTCTGGCTGCGCACAGAGTCCACAAACACAACCAATAACTCAACAACGTACTACCACTGGCGTGACAACGCGCCCTTCTTCACGGTAACCTCCAACGTTCTGCAGCCCTCACAACCAATCGCCGCTGGCCAACTTTACACCTTCCCCTTCAATTTCCGTGTACCCCAAGGAACTGGTTTCTCCCGTGTAGGATGCTACAAGGACGATTTTGACGGGCGATGGACAACACAACCGCACGATCTACCGCCGACCTTCTTTTGGGGGCATAAACCAGACTGGCCCGATAACGCGGCCGTCAACTATGGCATCACAGCTTCTCTCATAGGTCCTGGGATTGGGGGTCCGCAGTACAATGCGCCTGCTATCACGTCAACGGCACCGATCATATTCGCACCCCAGAATACCCACGTCAACGCACCGCTCAGCGTAGTCCGCTATCCCACCGCCTTAACCCTCTCCAGCTCCGTCCTCACAGGCCAAGACCCGTCCTCCATCGGCTTCCGCCAAAAAATGCACGATCGTTTCTCCAAAGACACGCCCAAGCTAGACTTCGAAATCGGCGTCGAATTGCCGGATTATCTGACCGCAGGCTCAGAGTTGCGCTTCCGGAGTACGTTCGCCGTGCTATCCAAATCCCCCAACGTCACCGTCATCCCAGAAGTCCAGTTCAGGGTGGCCAAGCTGGAGTTGTTAGACTTCACATTCATCCGCGCACCCTTGGACAAGCACGCCAGTACGATGATGAGCGGCACGCACGGCAAAAAGGACCCGCCTGTCGACGCACCAACGGGCCCTTATTCCGGCTCGGAAACGGATAGGTATCGGGAGAAGAAGATCGTTCTCAACGTTCTGCCTGAATCGCAGGTGCTGCTGCTCGAAGAAGAGTTGGCGATGGATGGAGACGATAAGAAGGGAATGAAGCAAAAGGAGGATGGGGAGGTTTGGTGGAGTGCTAGGGTGTCGAGTATGACGCCGCCGAGCTTTAGGAGTTTCGCCATTACGCGGAGTTATAGAGTGAGGGTGAGGCTGGAGGTTGAGGTTGGGGGGAAGAAGGGCAAGAAGTTTGAGGTCAAGGCAGAGAGTCATGTTAACGATTTGGGGAGTGCATTGTGAGGGAACCGAGTGCACGTATCAGATGTTGAGGATATATGGGAGGAAATGGACTTTGGCCGGCATTGGGAGGGCGTTGCATGCTAATCGTTCCATAGATACCTTTTCCCAATCCACACAATTCCTGCTTCTCAGTTTCGTCACTCGCTGCATTCGCGGAACTCTGCTTTGCCGCACACTATGACGTGGTTGAGGGCTATCTTCGAGACCCTGCAAGAGATTTTCAATCGATCAGTAATCGCCTTCAGGCTCTAGCAACACATGGTTCAAATTCATAGCCTCTATCTGATACAACGAGAAATAATCACCTAGCTCACTCAGCCTCAAATCACTGCACGCTAGAGCCACGGTACAAAGTTACGCAAACGGACGTCCCACACCAACCCAAGTCCCTCAACCTACTTGTCCCTCACATACCAGGCAAAGTCGTCAGCCCTATATCCCGTTAGCATTCATGCTCTCACCCTCACAAGATCATTAACTTACAGCTATCGATATCCTCACCCACCATATCCTTGACAGTGCACTTATTCTGATCCGCAATCTTCTGCGTCTTCAAGCTCGGCGTACTAACATACGTATGCGCATCCATGGCCTTCTGCAGACTATCATCCTTCCAACCAAACAGGTAATCCGCATGCGAAGAATAGCCCGTGGAATCACCACTGGACCAAACGAAGGGCTGGCTGCCGTCGCTCGGCCAGTCGGCTTTGTTGTTGAACTTGCGGGTATCCCAGACGGTCTCAAGCAGGATCTGGGGAAGGCGCACGGGATGAGTGGCAGGGCAGGGGCCTCCGGATTCGAAGGTGCCGGATTCGGGGTAGGCCACGTGGTCCTGGTGGTTGGGGGAGTCGAGATTCTTACCGTCCCAGCAGGTGGGGAAACTGAGTGGTTAGATGGTTGGGAATGATGAAGATGGGACGGTGTAAAGGAGGGGGAGGGGGAAAGGGCGCGACAAAACTTACCGGTGGTTCGCCATGATACCCATTGGGCACGGCTGAGTTGGGAATGTAAGGCTCTCTGGCTCACGGGTGCCTTCGTCTTTCATGCAGATGAAGGTCAACTGGCGGAACTTTCGGGCTTGCTCTCGGTTCCTATAATTCACGTCTCCAACGAGCATACGGAAGCCGGGCTTGAAGGCTGTGACCTTGGACTTTTGCGCGGTGTCGAAGAGGGCGTCGCTCATGTAGTATACGACCTACAGTTGTAAGCTATGTGATCCGGGTCGGTTGTATCAGGAAAGGAAGCTTACCATGCCGCCATTAGTGCCCTCCATGCCCTGCTGAGCGCGCTGAGGGACGCGCTTGTACGTGCCATTCTTCGCCTTGAAGTAGAGGACTGCAGTCCAGTAGTTGCTTTACGTAGTCAGCAAACTCACTGGTAATATGGTTCTCGGGAAGATCCTACCTCAAGTCCTCGGTGAACTGGCAGGTCGTGCACGTAGACAGCTTGGCCAGGTCATGAGTCCCTGGGTCCATCGACACATTGAAAGAATTCTGCACAGCATTAGTCTTTATCTCAAGTTGAAACGGTATCCAGATGGGATACAGACTCCTCCGATAATCTGATGCAGGTGGGGCGATGGGTTCATGCCAGGGTTGACCAGGGGATCCAAACGCTGCACGGTCAGCTGGGAGCAACCAAATCGAAGCAGGGCGCTCGAAGGCGCAAGCAAGCCTGACGTGGCGATGAGTGTATTCAACTTCATGTTGACCACGAATTTTGTTTGGAAGAGAAGCTTCAACGATGCGCAAGGTCCAAGTGTGAAGGATGCCTGCTGTGTTTATGACCCCCGGCACGTGCTGTCATCATTCACATCAACGACTGCCGCGACCATCCAGACACGATAAGACAACAGAATTGGGTAAGAATTCCAGAAACATGGTAGTTGAGTGAGGCCCAAATTTCGGAGAGGCGCCTGCAATCAAAACCAGCGGGGTAGACAAGGTAATATAGTATCTGTGTCACGTTCCGAGATGTCCGGATCTGCGCAAACCCATGTGCCGAATCGCATCCGGACGAAAGATATACAACCCCGAATTGTATAAAAGGCCTCGAAATGGGTATGATTGGATCATTTATTCTGCTTGGCTGGTCCTGGCAATAACTTCTGTCGATGGAGAATGTGGGTCGGACATATACTGCCGACCCTGGTCTGGCTAGACGGCGTCGACGACAGCTTTCGCCACGATATGGAGATATCAGATAATGTAAGTTACCTGGTTTGCCGTTAGTGAACCGTTATTTCTTCTCTTCGACGTTGGTTGACTTCCTTTCAGACGCCTGCAGCATCGATTCCCCAACGCCGTTCCCGATCCTTTCATTTTCGGCCCAAAGAAGCATACACATTGCTCGAAAGATTCCAACGATGCAACTCTCAATCGGTCTTCTCGTCTTTTGGGCTGCGCTGGCTTTTGGTCAGACATACCCGGAATGCACGGCAGACTTGGTAGCAACCGACGACTGTGCTGCTGTCATCGACGCCAACGCTTGTTACAACAAGTTCCGGTTCTCAAATGCGCAGACCCTTACTTGCATTGAGGGGACGAGTGACGCGGACAAGAAGAAGAAGGTGCGTTGTGTAATGATTCTTGATGACTGCCGTGGCTGACGGTTTTCCAGGTGTGCAAGTGCTGCAGCTGTGTTGGTAAGGTCATGTGTGATTGGGTAACGAAGATGAAGTACTGTTAGACTGTGGTGGATAGGTGCCAAGGAGATGATTATGGGGGTCGCGTTGAGCTGCAGCACGACCGTTGATCTCAGGCCTGGAGGATTCGATAGACGGAGTGGCTGTACGATGTGGTGTCGGCAATTGCGTGGTCGATTTGTTGGAGCAAATGCTTGAGATTATTGTGTATGTTTCGGCGGTCTGTGGCCGATGAGAATTCGAATGGGTATCGTATGAGCTCGACTAGAACTCCGTGTCGCCATACTCCTCGATTGAGTGCTTCTCTCCGTTGACCCGACCATCATATTCTGTGAAGTTCTTGGAGCACTGGAGCTCTTCGCACTTACTTGATACTCCTGACCAACTCCCTCAAGTCACCGCCTTCAACCCACTTCTCCTCTCCTCCACCGCCCACANCGAGACCTCCTCCNGCGNCGCCGCCACTCACTCCCCAGCCTTCGCCAACCTCACCAACCACTCTTGCCGGCTGCCCCCCAACGACAGAACCCGCCGCGATGACCATGTTCACTGGTACCACTGTATGTGGCAGAATCTTGACATTCTCTTTGATGATGGCGAATGAATGGATGGTGACGTTCGATCCAATGTGAACATGCGACGCTATCGATGCAGCTGAGATCACGCAGTTGGGGCCTATACTAACTCATTAGTAGTTAGATCTCGCCTCCACATTCGAAGTGCCGGTGGCGGGTTGGTGGTTGGCTTTACCTATGAAAACATTGTCTCCAATCTTCATTCCGTAGTAAACCGGCTGGCCCTTACTTATCCTGAATGGAGGTTTGAGGACACTTCCCGTGGAGATGACTGTACAACGGCCAACGCTGATACTTGTAGGCGTCACTTCTTTACCCGAGCTTGAATGCACGGGCCTCGTCGAGTGCAGGTCGCCGCGCAGGACTGCGTCCGCCATGATGACAGTGCGCCCTCCCAGTGTGATGTTTGCGGTTCCAGTAATGACGCTTCGCCTAGATACTTTGTTGCCAGAGTCCTATGCATCCGTCAGTTGAGATAAACTAGCGTAGCGTGCTATATACATGGAGGAATAGTTGGTTCCAAGAAGCTTTTCCAGCAAGTAGAACATCGCGCCTAGCTGCAGGAAACCAGATTCTATGTTAAAACGTTGATAGAAGAGCTCAGTATGAACAGAACGAACAATGCGAGAGATGCTATTCACATTAAGCGCATACCGTTTCGATGTACTCGCCTTTCGGCGCCGGTTTCCTTGCCGTAGGGCGCGACATGACGGCTGAATTTCTCCTCAATCCAATTCACAGAGGTAGTTTGAGTCGAATACTTCCACCTAAGATCGCGAATGGAGGTGGTCGTGGGGTAAAGGTGATGAGAAGAAGTGAGGTGGAAGTGCGGACATGGCCCCAGCTTCAAGCAGCCAATCAGCGCGGATCTAAGGGACTTCGCGATGCTGAGTAAGCAATTGAAAGTACGACATCTCAAGCGTACTCAGGGGTCTTGCAAGCTGTAAGATATGAAATTGAAGGACAGTATGCTGTTTTGGTCGATTGGGTCACTAGTGTTGGCTTTGTTGCACCATAGAAGTCCACGACACCTCCGTCCACTACCTCCACGGCTTCTCGGAAGGTACGATGGAGTCAAGATCACTAATATCGGAAGAACCCGCAATAGAGACGAACCTATAAATTGCTAGAATCCACCCTCAGAGATTATTCCCCTTCTGATATCGATAGCTGCTCTTCGTAGCAGGCGTGACATACTAGCCTCTAGGCCTGTAATTCTAAGCATAGAAGACTCGAAGTTCTAGAAAGAACAAATGATTCTATGTCTCCAGGGAGTTACCCTGCAGTGAGCCTCTAAGCGAGCCTTCACCGTCCTTCCACCAGGCTGGCACCCTCTTGAGGCCGTCGACTTGTCTACCACGAATATGTTTCGACTCCCCTCATGCTAGATCTAAAATTTGGAATAGCAGAACAGTCACATGGGAGCTAGCATAAGAGGACGGATGACGCGTGGAACGCGACTAACGAAAGTTAGGCATATGTGCCGTTGTCAACGCTGTATCGTTTTGGAGCAGCTTCATACTCCATCTTGAAGTAAGAGAAAAGTAATTCGAATTTATGGCTTTTCTCACACGAGGCCATATGTTGTGCGACATAACACATCGAGATACCTGGGCAGTAAAGGCTCAGCTCATTGCTCACTGAGAGGGCATGACTTGAAGAGTGTCAAAAGCCCTCAACCGTCCAAATCGCCATGCCACCCTAAAACGGTAGCTAGCTCAGAGGAAAGTCGCGATGGCTTCCCCTAGCACAAAGCCACACATGCAGTCACAGCACTTCGCGATCTATATCCCCCGATCCGATTCTATGCGCGTGTCTCGATCCCACGCCCATAGCCACATCAGCCCTATTATGCGTTTCATCACACACAAGAAGCCACGGAAACCCCCTATGGACCTGTCAAGTTGCCGGGCCGCATCTGCCACCATCAGCTAAGCTTCGTACTAGAGGCCAGCTGACGCCAGCGGTCTATGAACGCCAACCCGCCTTGCAGAGCCAAAGTGCCAGTGTCAATCCACTGTGTGACACACCGCTTCTTTGCTGATCGCCCCGAATTTCCTCCCAGCTTGCAGGTAGCCGCCGCGTTGCCTGCGGAGCGTACTGCGGCAAAGATAGATCCCTAGCGCCGTGTGGGGTAGGTGTGCTGAGAATCCGGGGTCCGGTGCTGCTTTAGTGCCCTAGACTTCTGGTCGCTAGAACAGGCGCAAGCTTAGGAGCTGGATCGTCAACTACTATACCGAGGTAGGTACTTTGATACTTTGGTACATGGCGCAAGCGATATATATCGCTAAAGGGGGTAGGCACGTGGAGCAGAGGGTTCCTGGGTAGATAGTTATCGCAATAGGACGGCGATAGGAGAGAGCGGTGAGAGGCCGGATGAGCGGTGGGGATTTCGCTGGAAGGAATCAAATGCTTTTGGCATTTTCACTGAACTACTGAGTGTTCGAATGGAAGAATTGGACTTTTTCCACCTCGCCTCCGTTGCTCGCATTCCCCCATCCCGACCCGATCCAAAACCCAGCATAACCCAAATAAAAAGGTCATATATCATTTCCGTACAAGCTCTCATGCCCGAGCTGCCCACAGTTGTACGTCTCTTTTTCGTTNNCCCAGGGTCGTTGATTCATTGTCGATCCCAAGGCCCAATTTTCGTGCGCGCAAAAAAAAAAAAAAAACAAAAAAAAAAAACGTTTACACAATAAACAAAAAAAAAAAAAACAACAAACAACAGTGAAACAAAAAAAAGTAAATTAAACA
>JAFHBV010000516.1:0-23124 GCA_019022785.1 Pseudomonodictys pantanalensis
TTTTTCTCGTGTGCCTTGTTTTTTTTAAAATAAAATTTTTTTACAAATTAATGGTGATTTGTATTTGCAAATCAAATTTTGGGTTATTTCCAAAAAAAAAAAAAAAAAAGGGCAGTAGGTAACAATCTCGACTCCTAAAACACCAATGTATGCGCCGTCGTGTCGGCATCCTGAAACCCTGGCCCTACTCATACAACGCCAAATGCTGTGCAGACATGTTCAGAAACCTCATCTGCTCCGTCGCCGTCCAAAACTTTAATTCCGAAATCCGCAATTTTCGCCTCTTCAAGCATGATCATCTCCAGTGGCCCTGAGACAGCTTCAGCAAGCCCTCCACACAACCAGCCTCTTCCGCAGAGCTCAAGTTGGTCCGGCTGCTGAGGCCGTCACCATTCATGAACAGTCTCAGCTCCTCGTCCTGCTCAGGGTCTGAGTTCTTCCTCGACTTCTTCGGCGTGTCGCGCGATAGCATAGCACCCAAGCTGTTGCTCTGGGACATGATCTCTGTGTTTTCGCCCAAGATTTGGCGCGGACGCTGAGACGGGGACAGGTGTGGACGCGACCGACGTGCTTGTGCTGGAACATCTGGCTCCCAGTTCTCCTTATCCGATTCCGTCTGCGACTTATCCTCCGTCTCGTCTCCACTCGAACCTTTCTTGCCTACCTCCTGCCACTGTAGACGACCGAGTGTCGTGGAAGCACGCTGCATCGGGCCACGCGACTTCTTGACGCCGCTGTCTTTGGACGACTTCATCGAACCATGACGGGACAGGCTTGCGTTCTGGCGGGCTTGGTTCTGCGCCAGAATGCGTCTGTTCGCTCGCAGGAGTCCGATGGCATCTGCGGCGCTGCCACTGCCTTCTTGCTCGGCCCGTGTTGTTAGGCTGGTGTTGTATCGGCTGTCCGGGTCGCACCAGAATTCCCATGCACGTGAGTCCCTGCTGCGGCCGATGTTCGATGATGTCCTCGGGAGCTTCGGGCTTCGTCCTCCTTGCGCGGCAGCGGCCAGGCGCTCGTTTAAACCAGCAGCGCTGTAGCTCCTTCTGATACCAGCGGCGGCCCTCGAAAAGGCGTTCGGGTTCGTCTTACCATGGGGCGGGGAAGGAGTCTTGTCCAGGTCGGTCACGATGCGTGCGGTACCATCTTCATTTGTGGACAGGCGAACAAAGGAGTGTGCGCGCTTGAGAGAGCGGGTGGTGGAAGTCTCGACTGACGGACTTGATTGGATTGGTTGTGTGGGTTGGGGTAGAGGTTGCGGTGGTGGCTGCGGCGCTCGTGTGGGTTGGACGGGTTGAGGAAATGTGATGACCTCTGCGGCATAGTCCTCGCTGTAGCGGAACGAGGCGCTCCGGCGGTTCGAGATCCACGATGTGCGCGACTGGGAAGCGCCCTGTGATGACGCGACGGTCTGCTGGGAACTGCCGATCTCGGTCGGCTCGGTGTTGGCGGATTGCGGGTCGGTCGAGGCGAGCGTGGTCGACGCCTCCGTGCTCTGAGAGTCCGTCTTTGCCGGCTCCGTCATCTCCCCGCCGATTTCCCGTTCGGGCTCTGCATCCGTAGCCACCACAGACTCGACTTCTGAGGCCACGCCGTCTGCTGCTGGCGTCTTCCCGCCCGCCTGGTCTCGGCTCTTTTCGCCAGCAAGCACAACACTGTCGTCGTCGGTCGGCGGGTCCGACATGGTGGATGATGAAGACACCAGCTCGGGGATGGAGGTTGGATCGGCTGGGCGAGAGCGTCGACGGTCGTTCTGGCGTTTGTTCTGAAACCAAATCTGAAGAGGGCTTAGTCGTATGCGCGCGCACATGTGATGTGACGTGTCAGAAGAAGAGCGCACCTGTATCTCCTTCTCGCCTAGAGCCACCTTGTTGGACAGCTCGACACGAGTGTCCTTGTCCGGCCTTGGGTTCCTGAGATACTCGGCCTTGAGTATGTCCTCGTCCTCTTTGCTGCAGCGGTGGTCAGTACGTGGGTTGCAAAGGCGCAGGCGTGTGTAGAGGCGGGGCTGTGCTAGCTCGAACAATGCTTCGTATGGCGCGGGAGCACGGTCCAAGTCTACCAAACAACGCGTCGCGCTTTCCTAAGCAGCACCCCAAAAAACAGTCGCGAAGAGGTTGGGATGGAAACCACGTACGATGTTCTCTTCCTCCGTTGCCTGGCCAGAGGCTTGTTGTCCACATCCGGAGGCAAGGAATTGGCCACCGTCGTTGGACTGTGGACCAGAAATGCCAGGCTATTCGGACTGCTGCCTCTGCCATTGGACGGCGAGGATGAGGGTGCTGGCGAGGAGCTAGACATTGCCAGCAATTGCAATGGCTTCGAGCTCCAGAGCGATTGGGGGGTGAGCCGGAGTGAAGGGATGCTGGGGACGGCGGGAAGGATGGAGGGAGAGACTGGAGAAGTGGGAGCAATATGGTGGCAGGGAATGTTGTGTATGGCGCGTTCGAAATCGCGTGTCTGGCGTCACGGGCCGAGGAAGCACAGAGCATCGCGATTATGTCTTGCATCAGATGCGCCTCGCTATTCCACTTGAGGAGCTTCAGTGTCTGTGCGTATTTTATGAACTGCACTAGATGTGAAATAGTGCAGACACTGGCGAGGTGGTCAATCCGATTGATAGCGCCTGTTACCACGTCTCACGGGAACAGCCAGATTTCGGACGAGCGAAAGCGCCCTTGGAGAAGGTAATGATAATCTACCTAGCCGTAGACAACAAGCCGTGGGCCGGCCTTCATAAGCTCCTGAAGTCTGGCCGCGGATGGAGAACCAAAGGCGCTCGATTGCTCGGCTCGTGCTTGTTTTTCAGGTAAACAACCACTCGCCAACCATCGTGCTCCCTCAATCCGGTCTTGTTCTCATGTTCGGGCGCTCGCTGATTTCCCAATCTTCGACCTTGTGTATCCTGCATTCTCAGGACGTGCCTACACGTGACAAAACACGCTAGTGGATGCTCGGACCCTCGCTCCATCCTCCCGTCTCCAATTACAGCCTCATCCATTCATCTTCGTCCCCTCCCATACCTGGACACCGAACTTCTTCATCAAAGTCGTGCCCACGTTCCTCCGAGAAGAAGGCAACCACCAGCAGGCAACGACCTGCCTATCCTAAATCACCCCCTTGGCAGGCCTCACCGTAAGATTGAGCTGAAGCTCGCTCGCGGAAAAGAGCGATCTCATGTGCGCAGAAAGCAGCTCCTCTCCTTCTTCCGTCTGATCGTATGCGTCTCTTCTGTCCACATGCTTCCTCTCTCCCAGTCCCGCGCGGTCAGTCATTCCTGTGGCTCCACCGTCACCGGTTTTTGATTATCAGACTCAAGGCAGAAGTCTAGTCTGAAGAGCTGGCTCCCTCTTACACATATACTCGTTTGGTCCACAGCCAATGGCTTCAGCTCCTCGACCTTTACTGCCTGGAGCCCTCTTCAGCCCCGTTAGTTCCGCGCTAAGCGTGAGTAAGCGCACTTTGAGTGAGTGACGACTACACCATGCGGGGAGGACATAGTGAGCTGCACCCATGGGACAGGTTCTTGGGACGGAAGTCCGCTACCTTTGTCGCTGTACTAGCTCTCTACATCCAGTTACTTTTGCTCTGTCATGACGAGAACTACCCCATTGACGCGTTTGACGGCCCGGCAGCCTCACCGGTTTTTGGCCCCCAATTTCCCTTTCGGAGCTCCTCCGAGCGATGCCATGCTCTGTTTCGAAATTGAAGAGTTTTGGACGCCTGCATGTCTGGTTGGTCTTCATTCCTGCCGAGCCTAAATGCCAGAGCCGCCACAGGATCGACGCCGCGTGCAGATGCGACTTGCAGCTGTTCCCATGCTCTTGCTTGTCCAAACACTGCAGAGCAGTGGCTGCCCAAGATAACCTAGCTCATTGCCAAAGTGCGGTGAAGTTTGGTAAGGCGAGCCCTATGGCCCGGCTCTCGACGCTAGGGCTGAGCCCATCGAGCCGACCTGTGGCACTCCAGACTCCCTTGTCTTTTCCTCGTCACCCACGCGGCCCAAGACTCAACGTTTGCTGCCACGCGTTTGCTGCCACGCTTTGTTTTCGCCCCTTCATTGGATCATACGCCGGGTGCGGACGAAATGACATGTCCTTAGAACTACCACCATAGCAGGGTTGGGATCCGACGGGACGCCGCTTGCCGCAAGTCGGCCGACCGTGCGACATCCACCCACCCCTAAGAGGACCTCATCCCACATCACATCCGTAGCATTGCTAGGCACCATCCCTGTTTTCCATACTTCCCCATGGAACCATCTGCGCTCGGCCGCACCTGGAGCTTTCTCTGCTAGAGCCAAGAGCCGTAGGGCGTCTTCTGCCCGCCTGCCATCTGCAAATCAAAAGGCTCCTATGGTCCGGACATGAACTGATATCACGAGGAGGCGTCAAGTCAAGGCAACCACGAGGTCCACACCAGGGTCCTCGCCAACGGGACGTTCTCCTGACCCAACGTCGGCCCCTTCCGCCTTCCCTTCGAACACCTAAAGACGGTGGCCGTCAGTTGCACCCAGGCCTGCACTAAACCGGACCGAGAGCTTGTTCAATCATCCTACGATGCTTTGGGAGACATCGTGATTGCAAGTTCTTCATTGGTGCAACGGCCCCATTTCTGTGACTTGTATACGTGCTCTCGACGAATGAGTCTCCAGCTTTCCCTACTGTCAAGTATCCCTGAGGGTCGCCTTTAAGGGCTGCGTTTCATTCCTTGGCCTTCACCGTCCCCAAGTGTTGATCTACCCCGGTGAGTCACGGGCAACCTCGCTTTGCGTTCCAAGGAAGGTCTCACAGAAAGTGAGTCCGGGCCTCCCACGAAGGTCCGAGCTGATAAGTCGCAGTTCCTACACGGCATAAATGGAATCCCACCACACGTTGACTCTAAGGATATTACCGTCTCCCCTCCTCAACGTCACTACGAGGAACTGAAGAAGTACAATGTCAATCATGCGAGTAGCCGTGGCAGGCACCTGCGGTCTAGCACTGCTCATTGCTCGAGAAATACACGACTCCACAAGTCACCAGCTTCTCATACTATCCAGCCGGGTGAGTTTCCTTTGCATCTCCTTTGCCATTTTTCGAACACTGGGTTTCCATCTGACCACAGACTTACTTACCCAAGGCACAACCCGGTCTGCTTTCTCAGGGGTACCAGTGCCACACCGTGGATTACAACGACACCACCTCCATCCAATACTCCTTGGCAGGTGTCGATACCGTCATATCAACTGTTACTGGAACGGCGCAACTACGATTGATCGAGGCGGCTGTCCAGTGCGGTGTGCGTCGTTTCGCACCCGCCGAGTTCGAAGGCCGACCATCACTTCGAACTCAAAACGGCTTGCTGGATCGTGGGCGTTCCGCGGCCTTGGCCCTGCTGCAGCATTATCGGGCTAACATCCAGTCTACCGTCTTTGTGTGCGGTATCCTCTACGAACGATTTTCTGTCAACGGCATGATCTCACACCGTATTGGCGCGGGCACTGGATTTGGCAATGAAGGAGACTACATTGCTGACGCCCGCAACATGACGGCCATTGCGCCTGTCTACGACTCCAACCAGAACTATTCCCATCTGTGCCTTACCTCCTCCTATGACGTGGCAAAATTCGTTGTCAGGTCGTTAGACCTACCCTCCTGGCCATACGAGATGTCCATGATTGGGGAGAGGATGAGTGTAAATGATCTGGTGAACCTAATCCAAGCATGCAGAGGTATGACTCCACCTTAAGCCCAATGACTCCATACTGACACGAGATTAGGACGACAGTTCTACCCCATCGAATGGCAAAACCCCGACAATCTCAACTACAGGATGACAATGGCCCAGATGAACGGCGACATTTCTGAGCAAAAGCGCATCGCAGCCCTCATCGAGACCGCAGAGGGACATTACGACATCGCTACTCCAGCATACCTCAATTCAGCCTTCCCGGATATCCACCCAATCAGATTCCGTGATTGGTTCCAACGTGAGTATCTCTTCGACAGCCTCATGCAACCACGCTAACAGATCGATAGACAATTGGGCTCAAGTGCCTTAGCGGCCCCGAGCCTCTCGACCGGCTCGTCTATCGAACCGAGGGACAGGATCATGGGACGGCGGACTTCGCTTCGATAGGGTTACATACAAGGCTTCGCGAAGAGTGTTCGGCTGGTGGGTGGCGGCAGGCTGCGTGCGTTTCTAGAAGGTGCATCGCAGCTGAGGTTTTCAGCCCCCCGATGCCTGGCTTTCAACGCTATACGTTGAGTGGCTTTGTCGCCTCATTGGTCATTGCTATATCTCTTTCATCCACATGTCTTTACACGTTCTTTTATTGGTCACACAGGGGCTTGGGACAGTATCATCGGTATGTAGGGCGAGACCTTACCTCGATCTCCTACTCAGCTAGCTATCATCTCTTGTATCCGGCTCCGCTTCTGCAGGCAGAAACGCATATTCCACTTCCCGACAATGTATCCTCTCAGGCAACACAGACCACTGGGTAAAGGACACACATGTGTGCCTTCAGCTGGTGTTGTTGACGCCCACTTGTTGTTTGTGCAGGGCCAAATGGCTCCGGGGACTTTTGGTTGGACAACAGAGTGCTTACGAGAGACCAATGCTGCTTATCTGATGAAACCGTTGCCCAGAAGCGACCCCAAACCTCGACCCCCAAACTTCGCGGGAGGGGTACCGCTGGGTACTATATGTACTATACCCGGCGTTGTACATTGATGCGGAGCCGACTACTCGCGGATCGATACGAAGCAAGTGGAGACATTCACCCGGCCCCCGGACGGAGCATGCTCCGAGACATGATCGAGTCTGCCTTCATCATGTAGGTGCGACAAAGAGTTTAACGGAAGAGAGGAGGTGCTAGACAGTGATTGACGGCGGCGAGGGGACATTGCGAGACATGCAGGTGTAGGATCGGACTTCGTGAGTAGGGTGCTGAGGGGTCTGATAGCGGCACGCCTCAAGCCAAACTGGATGCGGCTCAACGTTCCGCCCTCGCATGAGCCCCATTGTCACGACGCACCTAGCCGCATCGGGGCAGCAGATGAAAAGTGGTTGTCGAGCGGTCGGGCCGTTATGTGGCTTCGATCGCCTCATGGGAATCTTCGATGAAATGCTATCCGTGACGTCACTGCCCCATCATTTCCCCTCCACATGTTTTTAAGTCGCGAGGGAGCTTCAGAGAACTTTCATCTACACATCGCACGCGGCCAACTTACAGCTACAAACCTACGAATTCGAAACAAATTCCACCGAAATCAATTCTCAAGGTACGCACTCTCGCCCAGTCTGCAGACAATGCCTACAACAGCTCCCCAACCGCACCACTCAAACATCCCAACTAACACGTCCCAGTCCGCCAGCAACGACTACCCACGCAATGCCATCCAAGCAAGACATCATCGAGGAGCGCAAAGCCAACCTCCCGCTCCCCGAGCAGCCTCCCCGAGCCTCGGACTGGAACTCTTCCGACGAGCGCAACGTCAACGTCGGCAGCGGCGGCCAAGCCGCAGGCCTCTCATACTCCGACCTCGGCAGCGAGAACCTTCGCGAGCCGGCTGTGTCTGATGCCGTCGGTGGCGGTCGTCAGGCGCACGACGGCCTGGGCGGCATTCCCAATGATGCTGTCAGCCGCGAGAAGAAGCATGCGAAGGGCCTCGCGGATACGACAGGCAAGGACTACGGATATCCCGAGAAGAACGATCCGAGTTCAGGGATCAAGCAGTAAGGAACAGGTGGGCTGATGGATACGAGACGGGCGTTTGGGATACTATTATGACGAGATGCATGATGGTCGCATGGGACTAGGAGTGAATCTGTAGTAGCTCCCGTGGATACTGCATTCCACCAAAAGATCAATCAAATCAAATCAACCCACAAAATTCATCAAGTCTCTAGTCACCGTGAAATCCACTTATGCTACCAAAATCGCGTGATAATCGCCCTCAGCTCGTCAGTGACGGATAGCGCAACCCCTCAAAACCTGTTAGCACAACCAGAAAGCTGCCGAATGGCGCAACCCTAATGTCGCCTTACTGCCCAATCTCGATCTGTGCGTCCCTTTGGTAGTCATAGCTTCCTCGTCCGGCAGGCTGATCCGATAACGCGTCGTGACTGTGAGAGACCCGCTTTGACGTCATACATGTGCAATCGCTTTGCCTTTGATACACTCTTTTAAGCTTCCAACATCAGAATTGCCCTGGACCACAACAAGTTCTTCCATTATCGAAACCGAGATTCAACAGTTGCAATTAGACTTTTCCTCATCCCAAATACGCAAATAAAACAACACTACGCCGCAAACACACCACGATGTCCTCAGTCGGAACCAAGGTCAGTTCGACATCAGTCCCAATCCTCTCCCATCCGCCTCCTCAGCCCCAACTAACACTCACTCAGGTCACAAAAGACCCGGCCGCCAAAATCGAGAAGCCCGAAGCCGTCGGTGTCGTCACATCCGACTCCCTAGCCGCAGAGTCCCTCAAAGGGTCCGGCTCCTTCGGCGAAGGCAACCCCCACGCCGCAGCCTCAAAGCAGCCCTCCAAGTCCACCACCACAAACAACACCGACACGTCTAGCGCCACCACGCTACCACCGGCCGTGGACGCAGAGGCTCGCGAGGCACAAGAGGGATGGAGCGAGGCGCAGCAACTGAATGCCGGTAGCGGGCTAGCTAAGGACGCGGGTGTGGGACCGACGTATAATACTTCTACCGGCTCCGGAGGTTCCGGAGGATCTGGAGGCTCTGGGAGATCTGGAGGCTCGCGTGGACCAGGGGCTGCGTTCGATACTTCTCGTGCGGGAACCGCGCCGACGGGTGGGTATGCGGGTGCCGCGAATCAGGCGCGTGCGCCGGGAGAGTTCAAGCCAAAGGGTGCAAATTTGAGGGAGGCGGATAATTTGGAGGGGAAAAGCGCGTTTGCGGAGGTGGGTTCGGAGAATGATCCTGCGAGGGCGGCGGAGCAGGATTTGGCCAAGAGGAATGCGTTGCCAGGTGGTGCTGGGGGTGGCAGCAAGGACCTCAGTGCGCCAGGGGGTGATAACAAGTTCAGTGGTTTGAGTGAGGAGGCCGCCTAAGCGATGGTTAAGATGAGGGCGGAGGTCGGCAATGGTTAGGTCTATGAGACGAGGAGATGACAACTATGATATGACTATGATGGCTTCATCTAGATGAAAATGAACGAACGGATTTAGTTTCAAGTTTTTTTTCGTTTCCTGGATGTTTGACTTACATCATTGGTCTCTTCTCATCACCGTCATGTTATCATGAACAATGCCTCCCCTCTACGATAGAATCGTTGCGTCTGGCTCTGCTAAATGATCAAAATATCTTGATTTGAACACTTGAGTACACACCTCATGAAATCTCCGCAAGAAAGCCTGGCCCTATATACCCGCACCAAAACGCCAGCAGAAATGCACATCATCAGCCTCCTTAGCCATCTCATCCTCAATCGTAGCTCATCTTCTCCTTCCCCCCAAAGCTGCCCAGCACGCCCATACTCCCACCCCGTCCCCTCCCCTTCATTCCATAGACCTCAAGCCCCCAATCCGCCATCTGCCAAATCCACCCACCGGCCACCATAACTCCGCTGACCACATTCACCAGCCTAACCAGCAACGGGAAGAACCCGCCCCACTCCTCAGCCACTGTCAGCATAATCGGCTCGATGTCAAATTTCACAAATATCCCCGGCACGTAATTCTCGGCCACCTTATGGCTTTGCGACGTCACGGCGTATTGGTTCGTTTTGATGGCGTGGGAGGAGCTGAAGACAGACTTTGCGGGGTGGCGCGAGGGGTCGCGGTTTACGGATTCGAGGAGCGGGAGGAGAGAAGCATCGTCGGTGTAGATTGTGGGCACAATGGAGAGGTAGTATTGGTATTTGTAGAAGTGGTCCTGGGTGGTGGTTATGGTGTTGTCGAGGGGGTTGGTGAGCGACGGGTAGTACGGGCCGAAGGAGAGCTCGGTGATTTGGTGGGAGAAGTTGAATGCTGTGGGGTTGTTAGCAAGTTTCCTCTCTCTAACGCTTGTATGCTGTAAGAGGGGGGAAAGGGAGGGGACATACTCGAATGATCCAAATGCTCGCCGAACTCCATATATCCGTGTCCTCGCGCGGTGATGTGGAAGTCACCCTGAACTTTGTTGCCGTCCAAGCTGCCGAATATTCTGCAGCTGTCACTTGGCCCCCTCACCCGCGGTGTCTTCGGAAACTTCTTCTTCTTCTTCGCCGCACCGAGCTGATCATGTACATCCCACAGCTCCTCCCAGCCCGGCAGACTATCATCGCCAACTCCTAATGTATGAATCTCCCTCCCCTTGCCCCACTGGCTCCAACTCGTGGGATCCTTGCGCAGCATTTCGCCCGCCAGAGTCCTATCGCCAGCCGCATCTTGCATGTTGATGTGAAGGTCGGCGCACTTCATGGCCACCACAATGTCGATGTTGATCTGCATGTCGTGGGAGACGCCCTTTTCGACGGAGAAAGTTTGCGTGGTTGTGCCGGTGAACCATCGTGTGATTTCGGACCAGGACAGGTAGATGCAGGTTATAATCAGCACGATGGTCCATGTGGAGGAGTCGCGGCCGCGGGTTAGGTACGTTTTTTTCGTTTTGGCTACAATTTTGAATTAGCCCTCCGGTCTTCTAGCACCAAAAAAAATAAAAGAGAACCATGCAATTGTAAGATGTGGAGAAAAAAACCTATCTGGGGCACGTACGGAAAGCATCAAAACTGGACAGTCCACCCTTGGATGCTCCAAACGAGTCCTCGTCCAAGCCATGATCCGCGAAACCATTCATCCTGCCACGACTACGCGCGTCGCGCAATCAGTACTGCAAACCCGGTGCTACTCGAACCGCGGATTCGAGTTGTTGGGTGGTTAACGTAAGTGAGTGACGGCTGCGGATGTTCTAGCTCCACATGCCGAAAGGACACCTTCAACTTTCAGCCCTAAATTGGCGCACGGGCCATGCGGGAGTGCCCTCAGAACTCCGCCACGTGCTGGCCAATTCACTGGCCATCCTTCCTTCCCAACTCACTTCATACGATGCTTCACTCAAAATGGGAATTCTTTGTGACGGCTTTATTGAGAGCTTTGCTGGGGGACTCCGCCGAATGCGTTGCCACAAGGCAACCGTTTCTGACTGCCCTGCTGTCGTAAGAACGAAATACCGCGCTATGCTATGCATCCCAGAAAGAGCATGCCATAAGTATGACAAGGGAGAAGGTCCATTTTGTAGCCCGTCGTCTAAGAATCGTAATCCGTAGCGTGCATTTCCGAACCTGCCAATATCTTCTCCACACGCTATGCTCGCCCTGAAGAATGCTTGTCCAGACCCATGCTCACCGGTCGTAAGAGCCCTAATTCGCTCACCGACCTCGTGTACGTTCGTCGCTCATCCCGAAGGCAACATTCTACGTACTCTTCCTCGGCCGACCCTTCTTCTTCGCTGGAGCCTTCGGAGCGTCCTCGACCCTGGCGCAGATCTTGAACTCGTCGCTGTCAAGATCCAGTCCGCCGCGCAATACACAGATGGGAACCAGCTCTTTGGAATAACACGGTCGGCCTGCTTCCAAGAATGCCACCGCTTCGTTGTCGTCTTCGGCAGCTATGATGATCGTCTCCTCCTTTTCAGCAGCATCCTTGTTCGCTTTTGGTGTCTTGCCTAGGATGCGTTTGACTCCTGCCGCTTTGCACAACTTCTCCAGTTCAGACACCGCCGGATACGTTTCCCTAAACGCCTTTGTGAGGTATATCGTGTGGTTGCTAAGTAGCTCGCTCTGTGGCTTGCTCCAGACCCCTGCCATCGAGAATTGCCACTCCTTCTCCTTTTCGGGTACAGAGGGCATATAAGGTTGAAGAGGCAGAAAGCGTCCTGCTTTCGCACTGTCTATGAGCCACTTGTCGGTAACCACGGGAATGCCGAGAGCGATAGACTGGAGAAGTTTCATTGTCTTGGCGAGTTGGGTATCCTTGGTGCTGCATATCAGTCAGCAGTGTGCGCGTGAAGAGCGAGAGCTAGAACACGTACCATAGAATGTTGCATTTGTCGGTGACAGACTCCACGTACTCGCCGCCCTGTTTCTTCAGAAACTTGATATGATTATTTGCCTTGGTAGGTTCAATGGACGAGCTGCTGAACGCCACACGGGGCTTTGGGCCATCATACTCGCCCTCTGCCACCGCAACAGATGATCGCTGAGAGCTTCGTTGGGACCTCTCTGGACCATCATCCGGTTGAACATCGCTCGTTCGTTTCTTGCCCTTGGTTGCCTTCTTCTTACCGGCCGGCTTCTTGACGACGTCCTCTTCATCCTCTGTGCCATCCTCCGCGGTAGCCTTCTGGCGCTTAGCGGAACGACCTTGGTTGGGCGTTTCTTCGATATCGAATGGGGATGCACGCTTATTGTTCTTGTCTGGTATCCGTACCTCTGGGTGGAACTTCGCCGTGTAAACTCGGGGGCGAGCAGCACCAAATATCTTCGTGCCAGCCTTCAGATCTTGCTTGTCTTCGTCGACAGCCTGGTCGTTCGCAATAGAGGAGACTTCTGCTGTAGGCGTATCTTGTACAGCGTCGGGCTCTTCACCCTCGTCCATCATACCATTGATTTCGATCCTGGCCGCAGTCGGGGTCTCTTGTATGACTTCAGACCGCGTTGCTGAATACAGCGGCGTAGATCGAGTAGGCTGGCCCAAGACTGTTACTGACTGGTCAATATCTTCATCATCTTCGGTTTCTTCTGCTGATGGCTCGTCTTTGGATTCTTCGCTCTTCGCCTCTGTGGCCTCCTCGGGCGCCACCGACGAATTTACTTGGACTTCAGGGGCGTCCCAACGTAAAATTAGTCCATGATCCGACGTCGGCAGCATGACCTTGTCATTTTCACGGAGAAGAATGGTTTCGCTTGTATAGTCGGTCGTCGGATTCAAAATGTACGACTCGATTGGGCGCGCTTTGTCGAGGTTAGGCCCTGGATGTGCAGGGAATATCCGCAAAGTAGTTCCATGACCTTGGAGCTTGATAGAGCTTGCTTCAATGCCTAAAAAGTCATCAGCATGGACGCCAAGTGGACGGCCTGGAATTGTCCGTACTGATATGGCCGACTGTGCGCGAATCGGTGATATCCGCAGGAACGACTTGGAGAGACCGATGCACTTGAATCAGCTGAAAGGCACGGGAGCCATTGCTTTCTAGTGAGTATTTCGAAGGCTGCGAGCCATCAGTATCGCTGAAAAGCGCCCACCCCATGTTTGCGGTTGATTGACGCGTCGTTGGAGCGCAGTTCAAAGTTGACGCGGTGTCACGTTGGGAGTCGCTTCCGAATGTGGGTCAGGTGGCTGAGCTAGTCCCAAAGAAGCAAGGTTGTGTATGCACGGGCTTCAACACCATTGCATCGCATCGCCAGCTCTCACTGCTTGAACGATGCTGCCGACTTCACGTACCCTCATCCACACTAAAGAAAGCTACTTCCCATAACGAATAGTCTGGACTTGCCGGTCGCCGTTCGCTTGGCTCTCTAACTGCTTAGCCTTCCGCCGTCTCGGGAGGTGAAGCAGCTGGTCTCAGAGCCCGGACAATGAAGCCTGAAGAACAATAGTAAGGGCTCCTCGCCAGCCGAGGGTGATATCACTAGCAATCTGAAAGTAGTTTCTCGGTGTATTGCAACAGCTTCGTCGACGGCTCTCGTCCAATGCATCCAAGACAGGAGAAAAAGCCTTCGCAGGCTTGCTGCTTCTGTGTTGACTGCACGTACCTATAATTTGCCCAAGCACACCTGCATGCCGTTTCGATGAGCTCTTTCGTTACACCAACAATAGCAAGCAGGGCGCCATGTTATAGGCGAGCGTCGTTTGTACGAATCAGTGAACTGGAGTTCCAGGGTTCGACCGTGGGCGTGTCCCTGATGGTCTATCCATCGTCACTGTCTTCACTGGTCATCCACCGCCTCGGCAGGCACCGTTTTCTTCCGTTAGTATTGTACCTTATGCTTCCCTACTGTCTCCACCTCCACAATACTTACAGCGGCAACCTCCTGCGCCTGTAATATTGTCGGCGCAGATATTGTGTGCTGCTCCGCGGCCTGTCGCTTCTTTGCTTTCTTGACCTGCTCTTGCTATATATGCCCTCCTTCCTCTTTGAACAGCCCCAGATCTTCGTTTCCACAATTTGGCCCTCCAGATCTGTAAGCCTCTTTGTTTGCGAACCGCACCAAATCAGACGGCAATCGCTCTTCCCTCTACCACATTCATTCTTGCCACTACACCCAATACCCCAAACTCAACTCAAAAAACCCTCACGAGCCGCCAGTCATGGCGAGCACTACCGACACACCACTCCCTTCCGGCTTCGATGCGTGGACCCAGGGATTCAACATCACTATGTCTGATGGCTCTCAGGTTCCGGCCACACTGGCCGATGTGGATTATCAAGTCAATTACAGCGTCAAGGTCTCGATCCTCTACGGCACCCAGATCGGATCCTGCTTCCTCCTGCTAGTCTTCCTACTTCTTCTTACCAAGCGCGAGAAGCGTCGTTCAGCCATCTTCATCATGAACATACTCTGTCTTGCGCTGAACACCATCCGCTCCGTCCTCCAAGCTCTCTACTTCACTAGCAACTGGTGGCAAGCCTACACGGTCCTTACCGGAGACTATTCGCGCCTCTCGTCAAACGACTACGGAATCGCTATCGCGGCTCAAACCTTTAGTCTTCTCGTCGCCATCTGCATCATGGTTTCTCTATCAATGCAGGTCTGGGTAGTCTCCATTACGGCCCCGTGGATCCAGCGATGTATCATCATGGGCACGACTACCTTGGTTGCTTTGGTCGCTCTCGGGTATCGATTTGCAATCGTCGCCATTGGCAATATCCGCACCATGCAGGCACTGGGCCTAGGGCCATACGAGAAGGCCCTCCGCGATATGTACATCACCCAAACGGTCGCCATCTGGTACTTCTGCCTGATTTTCACGTTCAAGCTCGGATATGCCTTGCTCCAGCGCAGGAAGCTCCGCATGACCCAATTTGGCCCTATGCAGATCATCTTCATCATGGGCTGCCAGACAATGGTTATTCCAGGTAAACCTTGCAATTCGTCTGGTGATGATGTTAACTAACACCATCCAGCCGTCTTCACCACCCTCGCCCACTTCGATGGGATTCTCCCCGAGGTTGGCTCACTGGGACTCACCATGGTATGCATCTTCATGCCGCTGTCCGCCATCTGGGCCGGTCTCGTTGTCAACGATACCTCCGTCGCTGGACACGAGCTGGACGGCCACCAGCGCCTTCTCAGGAACCAGTTCTTCGGCTCACCTACCTTAACAAACCGTGCCAATCGATCTGGCTCTGGCGAGAAGAGCGCCTTGACGATGACGAGCTACACGGCCACCTCGAAGGAGCTGGACAGTCCTACCTCGGCTCGCTACAGCCACGCGCAGGGCGCTGGCTCTGTTGACGCTCATGGCATCTACGTTGGGAGGGACTGGCATGTCAAGAGCGAGTCCATCGACGAGCCCGGCAAGAGCGTCTAAGCCTTTCGTCGCGGATGCTTATTCGTCTCTGATGTTTCTTCGCGGTAGAGTTTGCTTCGCCGTGGATACGTCTTCGTCGTGGATACCTCTTGAAATTGTGGGCGAGCCTTGTCTCGCACTGGTGACGGGCCTTGCTGTTCACCAAACATGTACTTTCTCTTCTGAAGCGGACCTTCCAGCATAGCAAGTTGGTTTTTATACTCTTTCAAAATACACTCATTTAGGTAACAGCTGCCATCTGCATATTGGAGCACGTCTCTTCATTTCCTTCTATATCGAGACATTGTCACCCAAAATCGGTGCATGGTCGGGACCATGGGGGTTGGCGGTAGACATTGGGTCTATAATTCAATAAGATTAATTCAATGCACATGCATTTGATGACTTGACCGCGAGACAGTGTCCATGTGATGGAGCAACCGCACTTGAGAAGAAGTGTCTAATTTGCTGCATTGTTTAGCTTGTCCTTCGGGCCGCCTAAGAGTGAGGGGAACTGGGGCGAGATGGGCAGGTAGTCCCTCGCATCTAATACATACAAGACTCTGCGATAAAAATGAGCAAGCCATGATACCTGACAGGCTTTCATCAAGACCCTCATATGCATTTGGCATATAATACACACATGTACAAGATCATACAACGCTACACTCCGCTCTCCTCCCAGCTGCTCGCTCAAGGAACATAGCCCACCACAGCTTTCGCCTCCGCTTTCCGTTACGCGATCTGCTTCTGCATCTTACTAACAATGGAACCCATTTCCACTTTTACAAAATTTTGATAATCCTCCGGGCGCATGAACAGCACGCTCTCCGCAGGCCTTAGCTCCAAAAGACTGTGTACGACGCCATCATGCCATTTCCCTGTTGCGAATTCGGCGTCGCGGAGATCCGCCCAGTGGATCTCAATGTCCATGCCGAAGGGTTTGGGTAGTGTCTTCTTCTCGTTGGGACGTAGGACGGAGCGGAAAGTGTAGTGGTCGCGGGTTTCGAGCTTCTCTTTTGCCTCGATGGCCTCTTCGAGTCTTTTTATCTCGGCTCTGTATTCGGCGGCTAGGGCTTGGTTCTTTTTAGACAAGTTATCGTGTCCTAGATTTTGCTCGAGTTGTGCGAGGTCGTCTCGTAGGCGCTCGAGAATCTCGTCGGCGTCTTCTTGTGTGGCGGGTTCGGCCTGCTCTTTCAGTTGAGCCATGACTGTCTCGTAGGCCTTTGCCTTGCGTTGGGCGTACAGTATTTTCTTCAATCGGACTTCGTGACTGTGTTTTGCGTTCTTCAACCGGGTTTGAGTAGCTTCGTCCCGGTGGTGCTTGAGGCCGAGCTGGAAGGTGAGGCGCTTGATTTGGTTGTGCAACCAGTCGACGTCGTCAGCCATGGCCTTTTCCGTTCCAGTTGAGGCGTTTGCTCTTGCTAGGAGGAACTCCCACTTCTTGTCCATATCAACCTGCGCTCGCGCCTGCTGGCCTTCGTATTTCCGCTGCATGTCCTTAGCTTGTATCGCTTGTATGCGTAAGACTTCTGCCAGATCGGCGACGGTATTTGCGGCTTGATCCATGATTTTGTACTTCCTCTTCTCCGCGGTGAGTCGGAGCCATTCTGGGTTCGTCTTGTTCCAGGAGAGTTCGTGGAGTTTTCGGAATTCGCGTAGTTTGCGGAAGGCGTTGCGGCCTTGTTCGGGGCTGGGGAACGTGACGACGCAGTAGGGCAGCCATTCGTCGGGACGTAGTTCGGCGGGTTTGGAGTGCTTGCCCAAGAACGGTAGCTGTTCGAGGTGGAATTTCTAGGACATGTTAGTGATGATCCACAGTTGGAGCCCTATGGCCTTACATCCAATAACTCTCCGAGGGAGTAGATGACCTGGTTTGTCCTTCTGTTCCTGAAGACATAAATTATCTCGCCATGCTGCGCCTTCCCTTCCGGATCCACCAGGTCCCTCAGTGTATGCGGTCTGTAGGGCAACTTGTCCCTCTTCTTGCCCGGCAGTTGCTTCCACTGTTGATTGACGACGTATTGCAGGGAGAGGCTCGTGGCCGGTTTCGAGCGGCTGACGACGTGGTTGTGGATGTCTTGGAGCGTAAACGGTTGCCCCAGGTGGGCCTTTACGAGGGCGGGTTTGGCAGGCCTCGGTGTGCGGAACTTCAGCCTGGCCAGGTTGCGCGGCATCCTGGCAGGCCTTCGGGCGATGTCAATGGATTGCTTCGAAGGGAAATGGCGTCGCGATGCAAAAGTCGAAGACGGACGCACGGACGCTCCGCACCCCAGCTCCAATGCGGCAGCTCCACGAGGTTGACGCAGCTCCTCCAGAGTCACCGTATCTGCCCGTTATCATGAGGCCTGCTGTTCCATGGATCGCCCCTTTGACACCAAGCCCTTTTATCATGCGCCCCGACACTGTGGCCGATTAAGCACCAAAACCCATCGCGGCGCCGCCGCCAACGGCTCAGAGCGCGACACTCCGGATGCACAGCATGGCTGGAGATGAATTGGCCGCGTCCGACAGCGCCGAGACGTCGCCGCCGCCGCGCGAACGCCCGTGGCTGCTTCCCTATGTGCGTGTCTACGGCCCGCGACATTGCTCTGAGCGCAAGCTGATCACAGAACCCAGAATCGGAAGCTCAGGCACCTCCAGGGCATCACCATCCGCAACCTCACTCTGACCCCCCTCCCCTCGAAACCGCGCGGAACGGCCATCGACGATGAAGCCGTCCCCAGCACGCTCAAGTCGCCTACGAAGGCGCTGGCCATGCGAGAGAGCAGAGGGTTGGCGCATTCACGATCCTCGAGCGATTTGAAATCCACCGAGGAGGTCGCGAAGCGCAGCAGCGCCGATCTACGCGAACGAGGGTCCCCTAAGAAAATGGCAAGACCGCCTATGTCCAAGGGATTGCGCCGACGGAGCACATTGGAATGGACAGCGGCAAGTCCGCTGACCAGGCAGAAGAAGCTGGAAGACATTACGGGCAGTCGCATGGCCGATACATTCTTCACCCTCCACGTCGACGGCCAAGAGGAGCCGGTGTACATCTCCGAAGTGGCAGAGAAGGCCATGAATCCGAACTTCCGCTTCTTCGATCTCGCGTCCTGTGGACCAAGCGTCACCCGCCTCGATAAGCTCACAGTCAAAGTATGGTCGAGGAACGAGAGTACACAGGCATGGCAGTACCTCATCGAACTGAATGTTCACTTCCGGGCGTTACAATTCATTGGAAAGACTTTGGGCAGATTCAGGCACCCTCTCCCACCCAATTGCATCTTATTCCACATGACGGACGGCATATACACGAGCTTTACCGATGTACCAGTGGGCGCCATGCTTCGACCCGAGATCCTTGCCCCTCCAAAAGAGCACCCCGATGGAAGAGCTTTGCGAAGCTCGACCTACGACGCCCTTATGCGACTGAATACCCTCGACGACTGCATACAAGATGCGTTGGCGACGCGGGATCGGCTAGCGGAAGAGATCGAGTCAGTATTGGAGGACAATAAGAGAGGCATTGCCACAATTGAGCAAGTGCCTGAAGCAGAGGAACGATTAAGGACCGTTGAGGCCGCGGTATCAGCGGAAAAACGCCGAGTGGATGCGGTCCGCCGAAAGAGGGATGAATTGAAAGCAAATATACAACATCGGCGGGAAATGATGCAAAAAGGGCGTGAACAGCAAGCAAAGGTGGAGGACGCCCTGGTCCTGCAGAGGAAAAGACACAAGCACACACAGGAGCTGCTGGAAACAATGCAAGATGACATCGCTGGACAGCGTCGGCGGATATGCGAGGATATACAAATCGTCTTTCCCATCGAACCGATATCGGGCAAGTCCCTGCTGTTCAGCATACGAGGACTTGTCCTCCCCAATAGCGAATTCGACGACGCCAAAGAAGACGTAACGGCGGCTGCTTTGGGCTACGTGGCGCAAGTCGTCAATATGCTATCGCCGTATTTCTCAGTCATCCTACCATACCCCATCAATGTCAATGGCTCTGCATCGACCATAGACGATCCGTTGGCCATGAGCGTCGCAAAACAACACAACCCACGAATCTATCCACTCTTCATGAAAGGAGTCGTCCGATACCGCTTCGAATATGGTGTCTTCCTGCTCAACAAGAATATCGAGATACTGTCCAACTCCCTTGGTCTGCGCCCTATCGATGTGCGTCACACACTACCGAATCTGAAATATCTACTCTTCGTCGCTACCGCAGGGAAGGGCGAGCTTCCTCAGCGCAAAGCTGGTGGTATTCGAGGACTATTGCGACAGGACGGTATGCTGTCAAGGAAGGGGAGCCTGGACAGCAATGCAACCTCGAGCAGTGCCGGAGGTCCGGTGCTTGATTTGGGGACGAAAACAGAGGTCAAATCTAGCGAACCCAGGACGCTCGGACAAGCTAAGGCAAATGGAAGTCCTGCTCCCCCGAAGGCGGGCTTTACGAAGCATAAGGCAAGCTTTCTTCCTGGCAGCAGACTAAGGGAAGTCGAGTGAAGGGAGACAAATCTTGGAGACCGAGATTTCCGTCCGGTCAAGGCGCTCGCAAGCGAATGTGCATTCAGACTCAGACTCAGGGGAACGGCGAAAGGTTGGCCCGTGGTGCAACCGTCCGAGGACGCAGCCCTCGGGGTTGCATGGTTGTGATTGGCTCGTGCTTCCTGACAGCTGGCGTGCGCGCGGAAAATGAGCGCGGAAATTGAATGCCAAAGACGATGCTGGGCTCGAGACAGCTGCTTCGTCGTCCGATCTTGTTGACATTGTTGAATCAAATCGCCAAATCTCATGAAGCGTGGACACTGTTGAGTATCGATCAAGTCAAGAACCATGGGAACGGCGAGGGGAAATCCTGTCATGACAGCCAAACCCCTCAATGACAAGTGTAACCGCATGAGCAGATCCGAACCGTGGTCACAGCAACAGGCTAGAGTTAGATGTTGCAAGACAGGCTGTAGGAATCGTGTGAAGCAAATGACAGTTCCTTAGTCTACCGGAACGCCGCGGTTGCGGGTGCCCGCGCGTTCCGAGAGAGATGCTGCCGTGTTTATATGCACGGCATGGCTACGGAAGGAGCAAACCACCAGAAAACTCCTTCTACCAGGTACTTAATGTCTAAATAATATCTTCACCTCAAATTCCAAAGTGCAACTCTCGCGCGAACCTCTTCCTCCCCACAATCATCGCCAACGTCCAGCCAATCGAAGATCGGACCCTGGCTTGGCATCCGATCTCCTTTCCGCGAGATGATGACTTCCGCCGAGTCGCCTGCGCGCGACTCCCATTCTCCGCTTCCCTCGCAATTTGTTCGCGTCAAAATGTCTTCCTCCGAGATCGAGCCCTTTCCGCCCCTACAGAACCATTTTCCACACAAAAGTAGCTCTAGGGGAGCGACTACTGGACGGCGGCGCAAGAGCAGTGGTCTAGGGGCCGAGCTTCCCGGGGACAATGATGTCGCTGCATTCGCGACTCTGGCTACGTCCAGTCCGCCAGCAACGCCGACAGAGAACTCGGTAAGCCTCGCTTTAGCTTCTTTGGCTGTCCTTCCTTCGTCTTGTAAACTTTTTGGACCTTGGATTGACCCAGGGTAGAGAGAGAAGCACACCCGCCGCTCCAAACGGCGCAGCATAAAAAGAGCTCTCTCACGATGGAAGCGCATCTGCCTGCGGCACACCTGGCTGATGCCGCTCGTCCTCTCCCTCGCGATCGCCTCGCTTTACTTCATCAACCCCGTCCCGTCGAATCCCATATCCGCCGCGCTCTTCCTCTCCTACCCGCTCCCACAGTCTCCCGGCTCTGACGCACCTATCCAATATGGCAAAGGCGCACGCGACTTCGCCTTCGTCGCCTATTACACCATTGTGCTATCCTTCACACGCGAATTCCTCATGCAGCGCATGATCCGCCCCATTGCTATCCACTACGGCATCAAATCGCGGGCGAAGCAGAGCCGGTTTATGGAGCAGTTTTACACGGCGATATATTTTGCTATTTTTGGGCCGTTTGGGCTGTGGGTTATGAAGAAGACGCCCATTTGGTACTTTAACACGACGGCCATGTACCAGGGGTTCCCGCACAAGACGCACTTTGCCGAGTTCAAGGCGTATTACTTGCTGCAGGCGAGCTACTGGGCGCAGCAGGCCATTGTGCTGTTGCTTATGCTGGAGAAGCCGAGGAAAGACTTTAAAGAGTTGGTGGCGCATCATGTTATTACGCTGAGCTTGATTTGGCTGAGCTATCGGTTTCATTTTACGTACATGGGTATTGCGGTTTATATTACCCATGATATTTCCGACTTCTTCCTCGCGGTAAGCATCCCTCTCCAACATTTGGTTGAAGCAGGGACTGATGCGTACAGACCTCCAAAGTCCTCAACTACCTCGACTCGCCCATCGTCGCGCCCTACTTCGCCCTGTTCATGGCTGTGTGGGGCTACCTCCGCCACTACCTCAACCTCAAGATCCTGTGGTCCGTCCTCACCGAGTTTTCGACTGTCGGTCCCTACGAGCTCAACTGGGAGACCCAGCAGTACAAGTGCTGGATTTCCAAGGTCATCACCTTCTCTCTGCTTGCGTCGCTCCAAGCCGTCAATTTGTTCTGGTGGTTCCTGATCTGCAGGATCGCATACCGAATGGTGGTCTGGAATGTGGCTGAGGACGACCGCAGCGAATACGAGGAGAGCGAGGCTGAAGAAGAGGTGGAGAAGGAGAAGAGCGGAAAGAAGGCGAATGGCATCGCCAACGGCAGTGCGAACGGTTCCGTGAACGGTTCGGCAAAGGCGAATGGTTTCGCTACGGGCAACGGCACGCCCACCAAACCGATCCAAGCTCAGGATCAAGGCAGCATCGGTTCAAGAGTGCGGGAGAGGAAGAAGAACCAAAACTAAGCTGGCGAGCTAGTTCACGAGTATTGTTGCGTTGGATTGGCAATTTAGCGGCTTTTGGGGATCTACTATTGTACCACACCTTTTATCTTCTTTTCTATCGCTCCACGACTGTTTAATATGGAGTTGACTTGTATCATCACACTCGCTCCTGGGGTAGACGGGCATTTTGGGATGTTGGAGGAGGACGGCGGCTTTTCCTTGACATCTGCTTCGCTTCCGTCGCTTCCTTTCGGTTCATATTTTTGGATACTAGTCTTTAATAGCGTGAGTTATCACGTCGGAGATCCGATTACAAATCACGTTGCTCGAACAAATTCATTCAGACTTGCTGATCACACGAACCCTCGAACACGATCTATTGAGAAACAATCTGTCTACGCACCCAGGCTGAGACACAAATAAGTAAATCGAGTGAGAAAATTAGTCTTTCTTCACAATCTCCCCCTCCTCATTCAGCTTCAAACTCAATTTCTCCAGCCTCTCCTGCAGCATCCTCTCCGTCTCCTTATACCTCTTCTCAAACTCCTCATCGCCCTCCTCCAACTCCGAGTCCCCCTCATCTACATCCGGGCTCCCCGCCGTCGGCGTCTTATTCTCCTCATCGTCCGCCTCCACATCCGCATCCGCCTGCGCACCCCCAAGTCCCTCTCTCCCACCAAGCGTCCCTCTCCCGGCGCCCCCATCCCTCGCTCCACTTGCCTCACCCCCCGCCCCCGCCATCTTCTCCAGCG
>JAFHBV010000517.1:0-22978 GCA_019022785.1 Pseudomonodictys pantanalensis
TATTAAGAAATATTAGATAAATAAAGAATATTACTAAAAATATAGTAAGTAATATAGTAAAGAAATACTACTCTATATTTATTTCTATAACTATATACTAATAGTCTATAGAATTCTAATAGTAATACTATAATACTAAGTATAACTAACGTAACTTTTAACTTAAGAAGAAAGAATCTTTACTACTTTAAGCGTATTAGTATAACTACTTTCTATAATAAGAAGAATAAGTACTAATATATTATTAACGGGCTCTTAGAGAAGAACTATATAGAGGCTACTTTTAATAATTACGGCTAAAACGTATCTGTCTACTAATACTTTAAGAAGAAGTACTATCTTAATTATACTCTAAATCTCTTTATTATTAAAGTAACTAAGAAGATTTATAATAAAGCTATCTATCTCCTAATAAACTAGCTCTGTATTAATACCAGCTAGCGCTATAATACTAAGCTTTCTAATACCTAGACTTTCTCTAGGATTAAGTTTGCGGTTACGCTCTTAAAGCAGCATTAGAATGCCGTTATACATAGTATACGTCTTCTTAACTAGGCTAACGACATAAACCTCAACTACTACAGTCTCAAGGTCAGCACCACTCTGGCGAAGGCCAAGCCGCGCATTGTACAATCTCCCTAGATCCACTTCGGCCAAGGCTCCAAAGAAGTAACAAGTAAACCGAACGACATTATCTCTAGTCACTAGCGTGTCGATGGTTGCAAGTTCGCCCTTCCAACACCGACAGTCCTATCAAGGCCTGGGGTGTCTGTGATCCAGGACCGTGGTGCTGTCCCCCAGCCTCAGGTCACCCATTTTGTGGAGAGCTTTGTCAAGATCTACGAATCTCATAGAGGCATGATCCTGCACCACCCCAGGTTCGGCAAGAAGCCTGGGATGGGTCCTCCAGTGGAAACCTCGCTGAGGGTAGAGAGTTAGTTGCGAAGGCTTTCCACGCCGCCGGCAACCACTACCAGAACCACCCGTCCTTCATGATCTTCATCATGTACGACCGCAACGTCGATGTCTACCGCCGCATCAAGAAGTCCTGAGACATTCGCTTCGGTGTTGCTTCTCGGGTTCTCCAGTCCAAGGCTAGTCCGAGGAGGATAAAATTCGCGCTTCTTTGTGACCAAAGCTGTGTACGTATATCGAACAAAGCCCTCGGTTGTGTCGAACAATATTCAGCGAGTATAAAAAGACCGTGCGCTTTCACGAGACTTTGCGTCGAGAGGGTGATTGCGGCCATGCGAGGTCTCCCAGAGTGACTGATAAGATCGACACATTGCTGGACGGCACTGGCTCCCTTTCTGTCATGGAATGTTGCATGATTCACTCTCCAATCCATCGTATTAGTTTCGGTGTACAGCTGCCGGCAGACAAGTCGCAATTGGTTGTGCTCGCGGCCTCACATTCTTGACCGACCCGCGGAAGCCAAAAGCCGTCCGAGCCTCCTTGACCCGAACTGCGAAGCAGACTTGGAGTTGTACAGTCTACCGGTTTGACCGGGGGTGGCGTAATATGATCAACCATCTGGGTCGAAAAGTGCGTAGAAGTATATTATATCGCGGAGCTCCCTCGGAAGTTGCAGAAGCTTAGACAAAGCCATATCGTTGAGACTGAAGATTAGCAGGATAACAATATATAGAGAACAGTTCTACCGCTCGAAATACTCTTGCTGAGGGCAAGCAACAATAATTTGGGAGGCCAGTGTCAACGGTGAGACGTGGTTGGCAAGTCTCCTATATGTGCAGGAAATACAGCTCGTCTAAGAAGGGGCTATGCTCCGATTGGGCACACGAAGAATCCTCTTCGGCCGAATGAAGCGTAAAATGACATATCCTCTTGCGAATCCATCCCCATGTGGTTCCTCTAGCGCTCTATGACCGAATAATGCAGGTGCATATACATATATACATCGTAGCGACTAGGAAGCTGAACGTACACAACGGTTAGTAGGGTGGTTGATATTGAAGACTAGCGTGCGCTTACTCTGCTCCAAGATATTGCAGTATGCTTATCCGATGACCTTATTAATATAACCAGACGTCGTTGTCCTGTTATAGCCAAGACCACATAGGAAGATATTTGGCGCAGATCAAATTTTGGATCGGTGCTTAAGTGCCGTAGGATGCGCTGACTTGGTCTTCTAGCAAAGGTCTGGATACTAACGAGAGGGCGCCTTGTTTTTAATCTATCCTTTGGTCTGTGATCCTAGGGCCGTTCGGGCTGAGTTTACTAACATCTACTAGGACTATTCAGCTGCGGGCGATTATTGAATGTAGGCGCACTGATCATTTGGCATGCACTGTCCAACTTGTAACGGCTACGGTAGACTCAAGTGTAAGACTTGCGGTGGCAGTGGGTGTAGTCGCGGATGTGAAGGTCTTGGGATTCCATGCTACGATTGCGGGGGAACTGGATGTATACGCCTAGAGGGCTGATAGCATGCCGTTCTTGACAATGAAGCCAATGATACAGTTGGACGTCCAATACCCCTGCGCTTGTCAGGGTAGCCGTAAATCAAACTACACGCGACCCCACTCGCCGTCCGTTGCAACGTCACGAATCCCCCAAAACCTATCCCACCACTTGCGGAAGTCCGCGTCGACTAAATCCCTCACCATCTTTAGGCTCTTAATTAGCTGATATATCTGCACTGTATTCGCTGTATTTCCTAAGGAACTAAATAGACGATCTAAATATTTAACGCCAGCTTATAAATGTCCGTATTTAGTAGATACGGAGCGCTTAATAGCGTAACCTAGGCAAAGAAGAGTGACTATACTTTAGATTAGATGTTAAGGAGTAGAACTATAGTCTGTAAGAGGATATTAGAGGGGTCCTAGACTATTACGACGGTGGGACGGGGTCGGTTCCTGCGTCTGTGGCTGCTCCGCTCGCGACATCCTGCCACCTCACCCGCGGCTTTTCCGTCGACGTCGTGTGGCCGGTTCCGAGAGTACCTCGATCCGTGCCGCCTGCGCCGCCACCCACACTCCCAGTTGTGCCTTCGCCTCCGCGGTCTGACTCTCGGGTTAGTTTCGATCGATACAGCGGTAGGTTGAGTGCGCAGACCCTCGTAGCTACCGTAGTTGGCGGAATCAGTTAACATGCCGCCGAGGGATGATATAATATCAGGTGCGGGACTAGATAGCTTAAGGTAGATAGCGTAGTTAATAATTCTACTAGCTATAAGCTTATTTAAATGTATAGAGTAGTATTCTAGTATAGTTTTAGTAGCAGTTCTGGATAGTATCGCTTTAATTAGTAAAGCTCTTTAAGGGTCCTAAGTTATAGACGGGCTAAAGAGTACTTACACGCTTAGGAACCTAATACTCGTCTTATCCTTTCTCTACGCCAGCTCTGACACCTTGGTGTACACGCGGTTGTTCTACGCGGGCTCATGACCCCGGTTCACCGAACACCGATACGACCGCGAAATGATGTGCAGGGTGGCAGTGCCAATAGTCTGTGGAATCCATCATTTGCAGCTGATTAAAGAAGTGGGTCGGTGGGTCCAGCACGTGATGCTCCGCGCTCGAGAAGATGGGGCTAAGCCAGGCGAAAACTGGCTGCAGGCCCGGCAGGAGCTTTCCTTGTGGGCTTTCAGGCATCGGGTTGCTGTGCCGTTATCGACTCATCAAAGGACGCCGCGATCTGCAGACAAAGTACCCCATCTACGTCTCGGGGGATCACTGGCGCTTCCCTGAGACCGCCTTCCCCACCCTCCTGACCGATCCTCCACCGCCGTCACTCCGCAATGGCGACTACATTGTAGACAGCGTCCCATATGACTTCACTGGGCTCCTTGTTAAGGATGACATCGAGCTTCAATTGAGCTCATAATGGTAGAGTGTTTGGTGTTGAAGTCCGGCTCGTTCTGTGGTTCGCGCATCAGGCGCACGGACACGGTACCGTGCTGAATCATCTCGCGCACGGTCTCATCTCGCGCACGCTTTTAACAACTCTACCACCTAACTTCAAAAAACGATATCTCTACTACTACACATAATATAGATACTATAATAGCTATAATTAAATTACTAAGTCTTAAAGAAAAGCCTAATTATACTATACTTATAAAAAAGTATAAAGTTAGTTATATAGTACTTTTATAGTAAGTACGCGGTATTTACAGCTTACGCGTAAAAGAATATAATAAATAATACCTACTTAATAATATATAAGAATAATAACTTATTAAGTATATTAATAAGCTTTATTTATAAGGCCTATCTTTTATAAAGAAGATAATATGAAATTTTATATAAGAAATAGGTAGAAAAGAACTAGAGAGATACTAAATTACTTACTTTATTATATAGTATTAACTTAAGCTTATAAATTAATAAATAATAGATATTAATAACTAGCGCTATAAAGCTAACTTTATCTTTAAATATAAGCTATATTTTAAGCTCTTAGGTAATAAGATTACTTAATATAATATAGAGCCGTATAATATTTATAATATAGATAAAAAAGGCTTCTTAATTAGAATTTTTAATAGAATAAAGAGAGTCTTCTTCTAATAGTAATATAATAGTAGAGAGGTTAAGTAAATAGTCTAAGATAGTAATAGAGAGTAGATAACTTATATTATTTATATCTATACTAATAATATAGCTCTCTTATTAGCCTTAATTTATTAGATAGTTTTTAGTAATATATAAGATTTATAGCTTTAAGATTTTAACTTTATAAAGTACTATACTCTCTTTACTACTTTACTTAGTAAGTAGACTAATAATAAGCTAAGTCTCGCGTAGCTAAAGCTAGTATTTAATAAAGAGATAAAGATAAAGACGTAATAATTCTATTATCTTTTAATTCTTAATAGCTATAGCTTATACGTTATAATAGATTTTATTAAATACTATAATAAGAATTATATACTTCTTACTATCTATTCTTCTTATACTACTTATATATTATAGCTACTTAACGTCAGCCTTTTTAAACTTCTCGCGATAGTATACTTATTAGAGCTTAGTAGCTTTATATATAACTACTAGAGCCTCTTATTAATTACTAAAAGAGACTTTTTCCGCTTTTTTTATTACGCGTAGTACGTAGTCTTTAAAGATATAATAATTCTTAGTACTTTTTAAGTAACTAGGCTTTAACTATTTAATCTAGACGTTATTTTATAAAGATTTATCTTATATTAAGATAAGCGTCTATCTTTAAGTAAGAGCTTATTATTAGTACTCTTAACTTTAGATTAGAGAAAAATAGAGCGCTTATTACGTTAGATAGTTAATAATCTCTATAATTAACGTACTTACTAGCTATCGTAAATAATCTATATAATCTCTATATAGAAGTAAATACTATAATATAAAAATAAGTAATTACGTAAAGCTCTTACTAATAAAAAGAAGTACTATTAATATAGTAAGTCTCTACTACTTAAAGCGCTATAAGATTAGTATAATAGCGCTATCTTTTAGTCTCTTATAAAGGTTTAAGATACCCGTAATCGCTAGGCTTAAAAGAACGCTAATAAGGTACTTTAATAATAATAAAAGATAATAAAGTAATAAGCTAAGAAGCGTAAGAGGTAAGATAAACTTACTCTATAAGAAGAGAGAGTATAATTATAATTAACTACTAAAGAGTTACGCCTTAAGTAATAGAAAGCTAAGGTAATTAAACGCAAGAAGAACTATATTATAAAGTAAGTTAAAAAGTAACTCTATTAAAATAATTAAGTCTTCTATAAAGCTATCTAGCGTAAGATCTTAAAGATTTTACCTCTTCTAATACTCTCTCTTACTCTTACAGTAATCTAAGTTATTAATAAGATATCTAAAAATATAAAGTCTTCTATATAGTAAAAAACGCATACTTATAAAGTATAACTTTTATAATACTATTATATATAATTTATTACTTATAAATAAATTATCTAGCCTTAATATTTAATTCTATAAAAAATCCGGCATCTTTAGCTTTATATTATAGCTCTACAGCCTCATTTGGTGGTGGGAGGACATCTGCAAAAGCGTGCGCGAGATGAGACCGTGCGCGAGATGATTCAGCACGGTAAAGCTGTATCGGCGAAATAATTTACCGATGGATCAGTCGTTCCGCGCCTGCGCGCAGATCCGCCTTGTCAACTTATTCATATTTTTACGCTCTCGCACCACTTTCCTCCCTGCTGCATCAATCCCCTGCGCTACAGCCAGCAGGTTCACCTCCTTTCGCGTTTCGTGCCTACTCCATTCATAGAGCGACCCGCAAGCGGTATTATTAGGTGCGTATCGACCGATTATCCCATCCGTGGCTGCGAGTGTACTAACATGTCATTGCGCAAATTGTAGTCTTCCTTTCCTGGCTGAGTAGGTCTGCCAACTGCGCGAGCGTGTTCCCCTGGGACCGCCGTGGTGGCTCCACATGGCCTCCTATGGCATAGAATGGCATTTTGCGATTGCATCAGCAGTACTAGCTATAATCATTCGTACTCTTTTACGGTTCTTCTTCCCCTCCAAAGCGGCGACGTCGTTTAATTCTCATACCACGGCCGTTGTTGCTCATCCAGTTGTCACGGATCTCACCGTGCGCGTCTTTCCGCTGACAGCTCCTCCTTCCACTTGTGCACTGGACCCGCATATGTGGCACCGCATTGAGAAAGAGCTCCATCTATACACAGATCGACAGAGCGCATGGTTGTATGTAGCGCTAGCCAATGAGGAAGAGCTTGGAGCTGAGGACCTGGTGGTTACGGATATCAGAGTCGGCGAGCCGCCACCAAACTCAAGCTCGGGTCATTTATGGGAAGGTCGACCCGGCGGAATCTGGGTGCTGAGAAGCAAGTTCTCCGGCAAGATTGGCCAGGCTGTGACAGAGGTGGACGTTCTCTTTGGTGTGGATGCCGTTGACCCACGACCTCAATGGACTCTCATGCGATCACCGCTGCAAATTATCAGCCACCCAAAAGTACCGGTCCCAAGACTTAGCGTACTCCACGGCAGAGCCAAGCCGAGACCAAATCCTCGGCCAGCTTTAAGAGTTAGGCAGGATGGCAAATTCAAGATTGTCCAGATCTCTGACACCCACATGGTCACTGGTGTCGGGGTGTGCAAAGATGCCATTAATGCCCATGGAAAGAATCTACCAGAGAGCGAGGCTGATCCACTTACGGTAGACTTCATTGGAAAGACTCTGGATGTCGAGAAGCCAGACCTTGTTGTTCTCACTGGAGACCAGTTGCATCACGACATCTCCGACAGCCAATCCGCTCTCTTTAAGGTAGTCGCTCCTATCATTGAACGTTCGATCCCATTCGCAGCCGTCTTTGGCAATCATGACAGTGAGGGCATCCACGCATTATCACGTGAGTACTCTCTTTCATAAAACAGCCAATCCACAGGGCTAGATCAACGAACCACTAAAAATTATGACGCCATTGCGAACGCTGTAGACCATTTTGTTCTGCAAAATACCTACGCAGTCATTATCAGTCTGATCTGGGGGTGATTGCTGTCTATTCTTGCTAACTTAATTGCAGGCATGGCACAGATGTCAATACTTCAGGATCTACCTTTTAGTCTCTGTGAGCCCGGTCCAGAGCATGTCGATGGAATAGGCAACTTCTACCTTCAAATTCTGGCTCCTGCCCCGTCACAGCGTCCGTTGTCGACCTTGTATTTCCTGGACTCGCATGGTCAAATATCGAGCAAGATCTATAACCCCGACTATGACCATATCAAACAAAGCCAGATTGACTGGTTTACGGACACCTCCCAAGCGCAACGAAGCGCACGTGAGAAGGAAGATAATAACAATCCATTTTATCTGTCTCTGGCTTTCCTACACATCCCACTTCCCGAGTTCAGCGACCGCCACCTTAGTATACGCAACGGCCATCAGAGAGAACCGCCAGAGGGCCCCCACTTCAATTCCCATTTCTACGATGCATTGGCCAGAGAAGGCATATCTGCTTTAGGCTGCGGGCACGATCACGTAAATGACTTTTGCGCTCTGCTGCCACAACAAACGCAGCAAGATGGCAACAAAACCCCCCACCCTGGCCCTTGGTTGTGCTATGGAGGTGGCAGTGGGTTCGGAGGATATTGTTCGTACGGCAGAAAGCGATTTCACCGACGAATGCGGGTTTGGCAGCTCGATACAAATACGGGGAGCTTGAAGACTTGGAAGCGGGTCGAATATGCTATAGGTCGAATTGATGAGCTGTTGCTTGTGGAAAGTGGAGCGGTGATTGATAGCCCTAGTGAAGAAGATAAAGGCAGACGCTGTGTAGTCAGTTAAAGCTAATATCGCTACGTAATGCAGTAATAGGGGAACTGTCAGACCAGAGATAGCAATAATTAAGTTAATTAAGTTAAGATAATTTACTTAATTAATTAACTAATATAGTGGCTTTTACTTAACTTAATTAACTTAATAGTATAGATAAGGCTTAATTTATTAATTTAATTAACTTAACTAATAACTTTATCTAGCTAATTAACTACTATAGATCTCGTAGATAATCTCTAGCTTATTAAAAGAGATAGTATTAGTACGTAAACTATTTACTATTATTATAAACTTTAAGCTAAGATATTTTTAGCTATATAGTAATTATAATATAGATAGAAGATCTACTTTTATATATAACTATTTTTTTTGTATACTATAGAGTATAGCAGCTTACTATATTCTTTACTATATTTAGTACTTATATTACCCGTAATATAGCACGTATAAATACCTTATATATATATTATATAATATCTTAAAGAGCTTATATAGATTATTTTAGTTTTATATAATAATAATAATACAGTTATTACGCGGCGCGGCTTTTTATCTTCTAAAAAAGAAGAGCTAAATAAAATACTAAAAATTAAAGTAAAGTATAAAGTAAATTCTTATATAAATAAAGAAGTTATAAAAGCATAGTATTATAAGAATAAAGTAAAGAGAGTAGAGAAATACTATTTATATCTATATACTACTATTTATAGTATATAAAGTAATAAATTACCTACTACTATAATTACTTAAAATAAGTAAAGAAAAAGTAAAAGTATATAAACTTATTAAGTACTTTAGTAAGAAATACTAGTAATTAGTAAATAAAGTATACTTTAACTTCTATTATAAGTACGTAGAGTAAATAATAATAATAACTACATATAAAGTAAACTAAAAAGAAATTTAAAAAATAGTAAATCTTCTAGAGATATAATTAATATAATTAAAAGACTTAAAAAAACTAAATAAGTAACTAATTTATTAAATATTAGCCTTTTTAGTAATTATCTTAGCTATAATTTTTTAATATAAAGTAAGTATCTTTCTAGACCTCTATTAGCTTAAGAATTTAGTAACTACTAAGAGAGATAAGATATAAAAGAAAAAATAGCTATCTCTACTTACTCTACTATAATAACTAAAAAGAGAGAAAAAGAGTAATATAATAAGTTATATCTAACTTAAAAGCTTTAGATTAAGCTCTTAGAGACTTTAAATTTTTTAAGAAAGTCTTTAGAGTACTTTATAATCTCTAATAACTATATAGCTAGTTTATAAAGCTTTATAGCTTCTTATTAAATTTATAAGTATTCTATTAAGTATTTACTCTTAGAGCTCTATTACTTATACTAATCTTATAAAGTTCTTAGTAACTATTTAAGTACTTTCTAAAAAGTAAATAGTAGCTTTATATTAGTTTAGATATAAGCTATTACTTAAAGTAAATTATAAATTAAGAAGCTTTATTATACTTTAGTAGTATATAATTAAAGTAAATATAAATATAGTTTATAATAGCGCGTAAGAGAAATAATATTAATAATAAAAATAGAGTTAATTATATACTCTAAAATTTATATATAATCTTTATATACTTATCTAAAGAGATAGATATTTATAATAATAGAGCTTTATATAATAGATAGAGAATTATAGTTTAGTTAAAGTATCTAATATTACTTTAGTACTATCGTAGAGCTGAGCTTTACAGCTAAGATCTAGAGATTACAGAATCTAATCCCGTAATCTAAGCTAGTCTATATAGGTTAAGCTAATCTCTTTAGTAGTTAATTAAGTAATCTTCTCTCTTTTCTTATATACTACTAAGTAGCTTATCTAATTCTCTATAAGTATTTATTATAGATATATATAAAATAAAGATATATAATATCTTAGTATAGTATATTCTATAACTATATAAGATAATTATAGAGAGATAAGTTTATCTTTATTTAAATAGAAAGTAGATTATATAAAAGAGATTATAAGTTAAGTCTATTATAAAAGAAGTAAGAGCTCTTATAAAAGAGATGCTAATACTTTAACTAAAACTTATAATACTTTAACTAGAGATTATAAATACCTTAACTTCTTACTTATTTTAAAATATATTACGCCTTTAATAAGAGATAGTAGTAGAGAAAATATAAGAAGTTAGAGTATAGTATTAAATTAATATATCTTAAGATACTTTATATAATAGGCTACGCCTAACTTAAAAGCCTTAGGCTAAGCTCTTAGAGACTCTAAATTCTTTAAGAAAGTCTTTAGAGTACTCTTATAATTTCTAATAACTATATAGTTAGTTCGCAGAGCTTTATAGCTTCTTATTAAATTTATAAGTATCTTACTAAGTACTTACTCTTAGAGCTCTATTATTTATAATTAAATTTAATCTCTTTTTACGTTCTTTTCTTATAACTATATAGTTATAGTCGTAGATAAAAGGTAAACTCTTAGTAAAAGAAGAGAGTCTTCTACTTATTAAATAAGTCTCCGCGATAAAACGTTAGAGTAATATAAAGTAATAAAAGAAGTTATATTTAGAATAGAAAAGTAGTAGCGTAGTTACTTTATAAATTAGAGAAGCTATAACGCGTTAAGATAAGAGCTAATATAACGCGAAGAATACGTAAAGAATAAATTAGAGAAGTTATTAGTAACTCTAGATATAAGAAGTTAAGAAGCGTATTAAAATTATATCTTTAAAAATTAGAGAAGATAGGCTTTTAAGATAATAAAGTCTTTAGCTAAATAAGAAAGAAACTTAGCTATTAAGAAAGATACCTTAGTAAAAGTTCTAATAAGAAAGTTTACTAAAAAAAGAGCTAATAGCCTTTTTAAAGAATAAGTTATTATAAGACTAATAGAGTTCTTAAGAGGTAAGTATTTAGATAAAGAAGATATTATAAAGAAGATCTAACTAGTTTATAACTAAGTATATAACTTTACTAGTTATATAAGAGCCTCTTTACTAAGCGCCGTATCTATCTCTCTTATTATAGACTCTTAGTAAGTATAGATTAATATATTAATATAAATAATAAGTAATATAAACTACTACTTAGATTCTTTTACTTATATCTTATTACCTTTAATTTTAATAAGTAACTATACTCTAGCGCTTAGCTTAGCTCTCTAACTTTAACCTACTCTAAGTACTTAAGCTCTAAAGCTTAAGATACTAGACTTTAAACTCTTTAATAGAAATAAGAAAAACTAAAAGAAGTTTAAACGTTAGATAAATAATAAGCTTAATTATAATAACTATAAGTAGGGGTTACCTGCTAGAATATATATAATTAGCTATTTTAAAGAGGTAGTAGCTAGAATTAGTAGAATATAGATAGATAATAACTTATATAAGTACTAATAAGAGCTTATAAAGTACCTAAACCTCTATTTTAGAGATACTAATAAGAAGAATAAAGTACTAAGTAAGCTCTTCTTTATTTCTTAGAGACTAAAGCAGTTCTTATAGTCCTATAATATAGTATTTACCTAACTAATAAATAAGGTTAGAGAATTTAATAATACTATTATACTATATACTTTATACTTAAAAAAGTTAGCGCTAAACCTTTAAAATAAGATAGTAACTATAGAAGTTCTAAACTATTAGAGTATAAATAACCTAATAAGGTAGATTCTCTATATTAAGAAGAATATATACTATAATTAGGTATATATATTTACTAAACTAGCTTTTAAAGAGAAGTTAATAAACTAGAAGTCTATAAAGTCCTACTTTAAAAAGGCCTAATAAGTATAACTCTTATAAAAAGATAACTATAAGAAAGTAAAATAAGTTCTAAAAAAAACTCTAAAATCTTAATAATAAGAAGATAAGTATCTCTACTATAGAAAAACTAAATACTTTACTACTAGATATTTACTTAACCTAACTATTAAGTTAGTAAGTATTAGATCTTCTAAAGTAGAGGAAGAGCTCTTATTATTAATAAAGCTAGAAGAGTTCTTAGATAAAAAGAGAAACTAGCTTCTTTTAGTAAAAGTCGCTACTAAAGAGTAGAAGTAAAATTAAAGTTATTAATAAATATAAAGAGCTTTCTAGAGTTTAGATAGAAGTATTTAAATATAAGTTCTATTACTATATACTCTATAGTAAATAGAATCTTATTAGCATCTATTATATTAGATACTAAATACTTAACTTTTAGATTCTACTTCTTATAGTTTATACGTAAGAATAGTTTTACGCGCATTTCTCTTCTATAAAAGAGAGAAGTTATTAGAATTACTAGTAATTACTTATACGTAAAAGAAGTAGTCTATATTAGTAATAATATTAATAGATACTAAGAGAAACTATAGTTATATATATAAGAAGAAGATTAAGAATATAATATAATTCTTAAGCTACTTTAGTTTAAGAAGAACTATATTACTATTACTTTAATAAAGAGGTTAATCTATATCTATAAGTTAAAGATACGTATAAGAAGCTAAGAAGGTAAGAAATTAACTAAGAATATATATAAAGTCATAGTAGCTACCTTCTAACTATTAGTCTAATAATTAAAGAAGAAAGAGAATAGTATCTAAGTTTTTACTACCTCTTTATTAAATATCTAGAAGGCGTTAACTTTAAAATCTAAGATAGACTCTAAGTAGTAGCTACTAAACTATTTAAAGAACTTATATAAAGTATTTCTCTAATCTAAAGTAGATAAGTTACTCTTACTATAAGGTCTCTTAGTTAACTACTATATTAAACTAGTATAAAAGGATAGAAAAGAAGTAGAGATTTTTTAGAGACTACTTTATAGTATATTCTAATAGAAGCTCTTAGTACTATAGAAAGAGTTAACCTTCTACTTAGACTATAAGTTTATTTAGATAAGTAGATTAAGTACAGCCGCTCTAGTATTATTTATATATAAACTAAGAGAGAGATTACGCTTTTACGTAGACTACTAAGCTCTTAATATAATTACTTAAAAAGACTATTACTCTCTTCTCTTAATCTAAGAGATATTAAAATAGATTAGCTAAGCTAAGTAGTTTATAAAGTTAGACGTTATTTAAGCCTTTTATAAGATTTATATTATAGAAGATAATAAGTAGAAAATTATCTTTAGAACTTAGTTTAGCTTTTATAAATAGCTAATAACTCTCTTTAGTATAGTAAACGCCTTAAGTATTTTCTAACGCTATATTAATTAGACTCTAAGAGAATTCTTAGATAACTTCTATTTAGCCTACTTTAATAATATTCTAATTTACTTCTTAAGCTTTAGAAAGAATTATAAGAAGAAGGTTTACTAAGTAGTAGAAAAATTAAAAGTAGCTAGTTTATAGCTAGATATTAAAAAGAGTAAGTTTAGTATAAAGAAAACTAAGTATCTTAGATTTATTATTAAGGTAGAGAAGAGGGTTAGTATAGACCTAGAGAAAGTCTTAGCTATACTAGCTTAGAAATCTCTAAAATTAGTAAAAGAAGTTAGAAGCTTTCTAAAGTTTACTAACTTTTACTACTAATTTATAAAAAACTTCTTAGAACTAACTTTCTCTTTAACGAAGTTAATAGGTAAAGACGTACTATTTATATAAGAGTCTAACTAATAGAAAGCCTTTAATAATCTAAAACGTATATTTATTATAAAGCTAGTACTTACGTACCTTAATTTAAAGTAGGAAGCTATTATAAAGATAGACGTATTTAGTTAGTCTATAAGAGGTACTTTATCTTAGTATAGAAAAAATAGAGTCTTATAACTAATAATATACTTCTCTACTAAGAACTCGCCTATAAAATATAACTATACTATCTATAATAAGAAGTTATTAATAGTAATTAAGTATATAAAGTAATAGAGTAGTAAACTCTAGATAGTACTATATATTATAGTAGTTATAGATTATAAGAATTTAAAGTACTTTATAAAGTTATAGTAACTCTTAAAGAGATATATACGCTAGATAGATATCTTAAGCTAGTTTAATCTAATATTTATATACTATCTAAGAGTAGCTAATAGTAAAGCTAATACTCTTTCTTATAAGAAAGAGAATATACTATAAAATAATAAAAATAATAAGGTAAAGTTCTACTACTTCTAGCTACTCTATACTATAAAGATAGAGAATAGTAAAGAATCTAACTTAAAAGTATCTACTACTTTAGTTATATAAGTTCTTTTTATTAGAATATAAGAGGCGAACCTACTTACTAAGTAAGAGATACTAAATAGTTTAAAGAACCTTTAGAATATTATTTAATAAGAAGATATTATATACTAATAAGCTTTAGAGACTCTAAAGTTAAATAAGTATAAGTTTCTTTTAGAACTAAAGCTTAAGATCTCTCTTTTAGAATATATAAAAGAAGAAGATAAAAAACTTCTCTATTAGAACTATTATTAGATACTAGACTTTAAACTCTTATATATTAGTCTAATCTTAACTACTTATAATACTATAGCTATAAGTTACTTAGAGTAAAAGATTACTTATAAGATCTTAGTTTATAACTACTTTTAGCTAAGAATATTCTTTACTATTAAGTTCTATATTAAGAGCTGTAATATTTATAGATAGATAAAACTCTAGTAAGAACTAAAAAGTAGATTTCTAAAACTACTACTAATTCTAGACTAGATATAGAAGGAGATCTCTATAGACTTCGTTATAGAGCTTCTAGAGAGTAATAGAAATATAAACTTAATAGTAATTACTAACTAGCTTAGTAAGAACGTAGTACTAATTTCTCTAAAAAATATTTAGGTAGAAATAGTTATAATAGTATTCTTAGATAGAGTAGTCTTTTATTATTAGCTCTTAGACGCTATAGTCTCTAATTAAGAAACCTAATTTATTAGTAAGTTTTAATTAGAGCTATATTACTTAATAGGTATTTATTATAAATCTAAGAATAGAGGTAAGGCGGTAATTATAAATAATAAGATAGAATAGCTTAACGTAAGGTAACCTCTTACTAAGATAGTACGTTAGCTAGAAGTTATAAGACTAAGAGAGTTACGTAACATCTTATAAGATTTTAGGAATTCTAGAGTACTTATACCCCTTAGTACTACAGGACCTATAGAACTATATAGTACTATAAGACCTACTTATATATATAGCTAGCTTAGATATCTCTCTAAGATATTTATAATTACTTTAAGTTAATAAGCTTAATATATTATTCTCTTAACTTACTTATACTCTTATTTAGATATATAAGCTCTAAGAACTAACCTAAGCTTCTTAGCTAATTACTTATTTAGTTAACATTCTTCGAATACGATCTAGATATAAGATCTTAATATTATAATTACTCTTAAGCAAGTATATCTAATAATTAATCTATAGAAAAATCTAGTAAGCTAATCTACCTAGATCTCTACTATAAGAATCGTAATAAACTTAAGTAATAGCTACTATAGTAGAATCTATACTTTAAACTTACTAAAGTAAGTATTATAAGTATAAAGAGAAGTATTTACGCAGCTAATAGCTTAAGAGAAGACGCAGCTAAATAGATTAAACTATACCTAGTTAAGTACCTAAATAATAATAATAAGAATAAAGATATTAAATAGCTCTTTAAGAACTTTAGAAACTTTAAAGTTTAAATCTGCGAGGTATTTAGCGTAGTAAATAAAAAATTAGTAGCTGAATAAATAATCTAACGCTTATAATAATACTATTTAGCCATAGACTATACTACTAAATTCTAATACTATATAGTTTAGACAGAATAGAATAACGCTATACTTATATAAATATACTATTAGAGACTTAAGAATAATATTAAGAAAGAACTTATAAGAAGTAGCACTAGCATTAATACTATTAATAAACTATATAAAAAAGTAATTTATCTAGATAATAAACTTTATAAGCTCTAACTAAAGGTACGAGCTAAAAATAAATTTAAAGAGAACTTTAGAAAAGCTAATAATAAAGAAAGACGCTTTTTACTAAAAATCTAACAGCGCTATAAGAATTTATATAAACTCTAACTTATAAAAGAGGTCTAGTTTAGAAATATAGAAAAAAAAGATTAGAAGAATAAAAAGTCTTATAATAAGAGCCGTAAGTATAACTAGAAGAATACCTATTATAACTATAGTAAAATAGAACATTATATCTAGAACTACTAAATAAAGAATAAGATAGTATAATAGCTAAATACTATTAGTATAGAAAGTATCTCTAGTATTAGAGAGTAGTAGGACGTTATTATAGAGAACGATCTAACGCTAGAAATAAACGCTCTAAAATAAATATATACTATACGAACGTTTATACTATATAAAACTACTTAATAAATTAAACGAAAAATTAAGAATAACCTTTAAATTAATAAGATAGAAAAAAGATAACTAATATAAATAGTTAAATATTAGACGTAGGTAGAAGAACTATAAGAGCAGCTTAGTAAGAAACTTAAGTAATAATACTACGCGAAGTTTAAAGAATACATAGTAAACGACGAAGAAGAATAAGATACTATAATTATAATCTACCTACTTATAATTAACTAAATATAGATGCTTAAGAAAATTAATAAACTAGAATAGGAATTAGAGATAGAGACCCCGTAATAACTCAATATAATAGCCTACGAAGAGATTAAGAATAAGAAAGAATAAACTATAATTAACTAAGAAGAGTAAGCTATTATACTTAAAAAAGTTAAACTTAGATTTAGCCTCTACCTACCATACTAACTAGAAGTAGAGGTAACTTAGAGAATTAAGAACGACTTATAGATTACTAAGAAAGAAAAATATTAATTAGTAGAAAAGTTATTTAACTATATACTAAAAAAGGGACTATAGAAGAAGCTAGATGATAATAAGTAATAACTCTATTAATAAGAGTAGATAGAGTATAAATACTAAGAATAAATAAATATACTACTATATAACCTACTACTATATTAGTATAAGAACGACTAGAGCCTAGTAATAACGCTAGAAAACGACTTAAATAAGAAGAACTAGCTATCTAAAAAGAAATTCTACGCTTAGAGTATAAATTAAGTAAATAAAGAATTAGTAATATATAAGTAATAATAGCTAATTAAAGAATAAGCTATAATCTTAGAGAATAAGAAAATCTAATATAACTATAACTAGAGAAATTATAGATATAGCCTTCTCTTATAAATAGTATATAATTACGACGATTATACTACGCACTATTTAGATAAAATTAGAGTAAAATAGTTTTTATAACGCTGCTCTAGGTACAAGTTTTAATAGTATAATTACGTTAAAGATAAATACGCGTATTACTTTTAGAATAAACGCGGATAACTATAGTTTCTAGAGTATAAGAACTCTATAGAACTACTATAAATATAAACTATTTTTAATAGAAACTATAGTTAGATAAAGTAGTAGACGTACTTAAATAATAACTATAGAAAATATTAGAATTAGAAAGAATAAAATAGATTTATTACTTAGAATTCTTTTTTAGAGTTATAACTAGGGCTTCTACTAGAACTCTTACAGCTACTAATTCTAAAGAACTTATTAAACTAAGAATTATACTTAATAGATATAATATAAAGACGCTGCTTAATTATAAAGCGTAGAAAAACTATATATTAGTAAAGGTAATCTCTGTAATAAATCTTAAACTACTAAAAAAGAAATAACTATACCCGCTATATATTACTAATAGATAACTAATACCTAAATAGTCTAAAATAACCTATAAAGTATTAGAAGTATAAATAAATATAAGAAAATACTAAGAGATAATTAACTTTAACTATTTTAGTTTAGCTAACTACGATGTTATATTAGAACTACCTTAGTTAAGAAAGTATAACCCTAAAATTAACTAAGTAAAAAGAACGCTTTTACTAATAAATTATAAATATATATGTAATATTAAACCTGCGTAAGATATAAGATCGCTAGTAGATAAGAAGACGCTAAATAATATTACTTTAACTAAGACGCGTAAGAATAAGCAGTTAGCTTCTTAGATACTAAATAGAAACTAAGTTAAGAAGAGAGAGTTATAAAGAGAAGATATAACTCTTAGAAATCTTAAAAAAAAGCCTAAATAAAAAATACTAATAAAATATTAGATATAGAGTTATCTCTTTTAAGAAGTAGTAGGTAAAGATTCGCTACTAAAATACAGATCTAAAGATTATTAAATAGATCTTAAGAAAGAGATCTATTTAATAAAAGAACTAATTTACAGCCTAATAAAAAGAGAACTCTAGAAAGTATAGAAATATATTAAGAAAAATTTAAAAAGAGAGTTTATAAGATACTTAAAGTTATTAGTAGAATATCTAATCTTATTTATTTTTAAGAAAGATAGAAAGCTATAAATATACATAGACTACTATAAGCTAAATAATATAATAATTAAAAACTAATACTCTTTACTAAATATTAGTAAACTCTAAGACTAACTAAGTAAAGCTAAATACTTTATAGCTTTAGATCTACGGGAAGAATATTACTTATATTAGATTAAAAAAGGTAATAAGTAAAAGACGGTTTTTTAAACTCGCTATAGATACTATAAATATATAGTAATACTATTTAGACTTATAAACGTACTTATAATATTCTAAGTACTTATTAATAACGTACTATAAGTATACTTAGATAACTTTATAGTAACGTATCTTAACGACATTCTAATATACTCTAAAATAATAAAGAAATATATAAACTACGTTAAGAAGATACTTATATATCTTAACTAAGCTTATTTATAACTTAACTCTAAGAAATATAAATTCTATAAATAAGAGGTAGAATATTTAGAATTCTAGATAGAAGTTAAAGAAGTAAAAATAAGCTTTAATAAAATTAAAACTATATAAAAGTAGCTACGCCTAATAAATATTAAAGGAATTTAAGAATTTCTTAAGTTTTATAACTTTAACTAAAGGTTTATTAGAGACTATAGTAAGAAAACTATACTACTTACTAAGCTTATATAAAAAGATACGCCGTTTATATAAAAAGAAGAGTAAGAGAATGTATTCTAAATACTTAAGAAGGTATATATTAAACTACTAACGCTTATTATATTTAGATCTAATAAACTAGTATAAATTAAAATAGATATATTAGACCTAGCTTTAGAAGCTTATATTAGCTAATAACGTAAAGGATAATAGTACTCTATTACTTACTACTTACATAAATTTTTAGAACTAGAGAAAAGATATAATATATATAATAAAGAACTTATAGTTATTATAAACGTACTTAAGTACTAGAAAGTATATACGCTTAGCTATTTAGACTTAACTATTCTAATAGACTATAAAAATCTTACCTACTTTACTATAATAAAAAAACTAATAGAATAATATATTAGATAGGCTAAATAACTAGAATAGTATAAGTTCAAAATTCTCTACTAACTAAGATAAGAAAACGGATAAGTAGATATATTAAGCTAGAGAAGTAATATTACGAGAGAAAAAATAACTATAGAAGCCGTATTACTTAGAATAAATAAGAATAGTACTCTAGAACCTATAAAATAACTTAATAACCTCTTATAAATTACTAACGATATACTAGAAGAATTATAAGAAATAATTATACGCTAATACTATAACGACTCGCTATATAAGTACTCTAGTATTATAAGAATAATAGAGCTAGTCTAATAATACTATACTTTTCTAAAGATAAAAGATAAAGTTACGCGCTTTATTAGTAAGTATATAGACTGCTAATAGAATAAATATAGTATATACGCGTAGTATAGAGAAATACAGCTAATTAAGATTCTAGCTAAACTATAGACTAACGTTACTATAAATTTCGTAATAGAATTACTAGAGTTAGTTAACTTAGCTACGGGAATTAGCTATAACGCTATATTAGTAATTATAGACTAATTTACTAAATACGCTATTATAATACCTTTTTAGAATAACTATATAGCTAAGTAACTAGAATATATACTAGTAGACTAGTTAATACGAAACTACGGAATACCTAGATTAATTATTAGTAACTAAGATAAACTATTTATATTAAATTATTAGACTATAATAATAGCCTAACTAAGTACTAAAAGAAAACTATCTACAGCCTACTACCTATAAATAGATAGATAAATAGAATAAATTAATAGAACTATAAAAACCTATCTTAGAATATATAGTAACTAATAATAGAATAATTAGGTTTTACTACTACTTATAGCGCAAATAGCTTATAATAATAAAAAATCTAAATTAATAAAATAAATACTATTTTACGTAAACTACAGAAGATATCTAAACTTTTTTAAAATAATACTACTAAGTATTAAGACAGAAGCAGTAGTACAGAATACTAATAAACTAAAAGAAGTCTATAAATAGATAAAGTAATATCTAGAAATAGTATAACGCAAAAGTATTTTATATATTAACTAGAAAAGAAAAATAGTATCTTAGCTAAAGAAGAGAGATAAAGCATACCTTCTTATAAAAAACTTATAAATAACTTAACTAAGTAAGAGACTAAACTAAGTAAAAGTCGGACTATTTTTAATTACTAAATAAATTAGCCTAGTAAACTACTAACTAAGACTATCTAGCGACGCTAGAATCTACTCTATATTCTATATATTACTACTAGAATTAGTAGATCTAGAGATACTATTACAGAACGAATTCTACTACGTAAGAGAAGAAGAAGATAAGTTTAAAGTAAAAATACTTAGAGGTTATTAAGAAATTAGATAATAAGAATTCTAAGATAATAAGTTCTACTAAGAATAGCTAGTTAAGTAGAAAGAGTACCCTAAAAGTGAAAATACCTAAAAACCTAAAGCTAATCTATAAAATTATAAGTAAATAGTTAAGTAATTTAGAAATAAATATAACATCTACTATTATACTAGAGTAAGATAACTAAGAAAAGAGAAATATAAACTCTTAGAATAATTCTTTAAGAATATTAGAATAAGACGGTAAGACTTATAAACTTATTTTATAAACTACTATTAGCTTCTAGTATATTACTACTAGAACTCTAGAAGAGTAACTAATTAATAATAGTAGCTCTTAGTAGAGCTTTAGAGTTTACTAATATAATCTCTAAATTAAGCTGCTTTAGCTCTTCTAACTACTTTAGTTTACTAATTATTTCTGTACTCTAATTAAAGATCTTCTACTTCTCCTACTTTAGTAATTTCTGCTAACAGCGTACTATTTATAATTACTTCTACGTAAAATAAGTACGTTATAATATAGTCTTAGTAATCTCTTCTTTTATCTATAACTTAGTCTTCTTAATTTTCTCTTCTTTTTTTAACCTTTCTATCTCGCGGTTAATCTTAGAAAAATCTAGTAGAGAAATATTCTCTAAATTACACGACTTTAACTCTACGTAAATATAGCTTATATACTTCTTACTTAGTAAGCTAAGTTTATATAATATACTCTAACGAATATACTACTTATAAGTAACTATTATAAAGACGCTATTACGTTTAAGTTAATTAGCTTAGACGTAATAAAGACGCGTTATTCTAGAAGATATTAGAACTAGGTTATAAGAGTATAACTTAGAGAGAAGAGAGGTAATATTACGAATCTAAGAATAAAGGTAAGATAGTAGTTATAAATAATAAAATAGAATAGCTTAACGTAAGATAACCTCTTACTAAGATAGTACGTTAGCTAGAAGTTATAAAACTAAGAGAGTTATATAACGTCTTATAAGATTTTAGAAATTCTAAAGTACTTATACTCTTTAGTACTATAGAACCTATAGAACTATACAGTACTATAAGATCTACTTATATATATAGCTAGCTTAGATATCTCTCTAAGATATTTATAATTACTCTAAGTTAATAAGCTTAATATATTATTCTCTTAACTTACTCATACTCTTATCTAGATATATAAGCTCTAAGAACTAACCTAAGCTTCTTAGCTAATTACTTATTTAGTTAGCGTTCTTCGAACACGACCTAAATATAGAATCTTAATAGTATTACTTAGAGACTGTTAATAGCCGTCTACCCGCAGACTAATAGCTTAATAAAGTAGATAAATATAGTAGTTAAAACCTATCTCTAAGCCTTCTATAATTAGTAATAAGATAATTAGTTCTTACTCTACTCTATAGTGTAAATTACTATTAAAAGACGAACTACTACTTCTATAAGTATAAGCTCTTTCTTTCTTTAATATAGATATAAAGTAGACTCTATCTAGATATCTATAAAAGAGACTCTTATTAATTATTACTAAACTTCTCTTAGTTTAAGAGAAGCTGCCTCTAATATAATAGCTAAGTTTAAAGAAGCTTTTAAATTTATATAAGTTAGTATAATAGCGGCGTAATAGAAATAAGAGTACTAAGTAAATTACTCTAAGTAAGAGTTACTTAACTTCTAAGAAGAAGACTATATATAGCTATAGTATAGTTACTATCTCTCTAACTCTAGACTAAGTAAGAAGCTAGATTAGAAGAATAAAAAGTTCTAAGTACTTTATAAAATCTCTACTTATAATATAGAACTAGATATCTTATAGAGAATCTACTTAGTCTTTTATATAAATAGGCTGTATCTAGCTTCTAAAAATTATACTATAAGCTAGCTATAAGATAACTAGTAGCCTAAATTAATAAAAGTTAATAAAAAACTTAAATAAGTAATAAAGAAGATTCTAAGTAAATATTTCTATTAATAAAGAAGAGATTAGCGCTTATACTATAAAGTTAAATAAGTTAGA
>JAFHBV010000518.1:0-22974 GCA_019022785.1 Pseudomonodictys pantanalensis
TCGCCGCTCTCGTGCTTAATCTGCGCTTATAGCTCCGAATTGTTCTGCTGACGCGCCCTCCCCTCGGGCGGCCTATCCCCCGCCTAATTTGGGTTGGGTCGGGGGCGGGTGGGGGAGAACAAGCGGACTTGGGGGGTGGGGGTGAGGGATGAGGGTACGAATGGGTAGGGCGGTGATGGGGTAGTGGTCCATGGCGGTAGAGCGCTCGGGCTCCTTGGGGCAGAGTGAGGATTCCTCCTCGGGACGCGCGGTGCGCTGTACGCTGTGCGCGACCGGGGTGGATCTAGCAACGGGTCAGCATGGCACTTCACGATGGTTAAGGGCGGAAGTGAAGGATGTGAATTGAGGTATATAAGCGCGAAGCAATCCTATATCCAAGAAATGACGGTGGGAATCTAGGCCAGAGAAACAAGCACTTGAACGCCATCCGTGCAGTACCGATGACCGTGATATCGTCAGGGCATCGCGATGTATACACAAAAGACAGAACGAGGGAAGAAAAACCGAACATCACCCACCGATGAGAATCATGGGCCTGTTCTCCATGTTTTTCAGATCGCCCATGTCCGCGTGCTTCTCAGCCTTGCGCTTCACAGCAGCCCCGATCACTTCCAAGAGCTCTCGCTCTCGCTGCCCCCACCCAAGGACCGTCTCATCGCCCAAACGGCCATCTCGACGATCCATCTCGATCTGCCTTATCCGCTCGAACGCCTCTTGATCAATCGGCTCTCCCCCATTATCCTTCCTCAGCAGATCGCGCAGCGACACCTCGGCATTCCCATGCAAACAGACCTTCAGATTCCCGTCACTCGTAATCCTGAGGCGATTACAAGTCCCGCAAAAGTCATTCGTCATGCTCGTAATAAACCCAACCTTCCCAACAAACCCGGGCACCTCATACGTCTTACTCGTATCATTCTTATGTCCCGGCACTCTCCTCAACCCGGGGTATTTCGCACGAATGATATCCAGCATCTCCTGAAAGCTAATCATCTTGCCCTCGCTCCACTTATTCCCGCCAAACGGCATGTACTCGATGAACCTAACCTCAACATCTTTTTCCCTCCCCATCTCCACAAACGGAATGATATCCCGCTCGTTCAAGCCACGCATGACGACGCAATTCACCTTGAGCTTGATCCCTGCGCCGGCGCGATTCATCTCGAGGATGCGTGCGATCGACTTCATCACCGCATCGAACCCATTGCGACGCGTCATGATCTGGAACTGGAACGGGTCCAGCGTGTCGAGGCTGAGGTTGACGCCCGTGAGCCCCGCCTCCACCATGGCGTCGAGCTTGCGGTGCAGCGAGATGCCGTTGGTCGTCAGCGCGAGCTCGCGCAGGCCGTGGCGGCGCAGGGTGCCGATGGATTGCATGAGCGGGACGATGTCGCGGCGCACCGTGGGCTCGCCGCCCGTGAGGCGGATTTTGGTGACGCCTTGCGAGACGAAGAGCGAGGAGAGGTAGACGATTTCGGGCGTGGTGAGCATGTGTGCGGGGGGCGAGAGGGGGACGCCTTCTGCGTGCGGTGTTAGCCAGCCATTTACGATTTACTCGAATCTGCATTGCGGTGGGTTGGCTTGGCTTGGCCGGGCACACATACCTTCGGGCATGCAGTACAAACAGCGCAGATTGCACCGCTCCGTGATGCTAATCCGCAGATAATCGTGCTGTCTGTGGAACGAGTCGGTCAAGAACTCGGAGAAGGGCTTCGCGTTCCGGATGGCCTCCTTGCGCTCGTGCAAACTCTGCGTCGGCCTCGCTGGCACCTGTGGCACCGGAAAGTCCACGCCCGTCTCTTGCACCGCTGCACTCGTCGCAGCACCCCTCCGCGTCGTTGTCGCAAAAACCGGCCTACGCAGACGAGCACCGCGCGCGGCTGCCCAGCGGCGTGCCACGGTCGGCGCCGGCCGCATCGAGACCATTGGCGCCATTATGGGGAGCTAAAGGATCCTCGTCCTGCATTTGCGAGGGCGGGCTTGGGATTTATAGACAGGAGGGGAGTGGTGGGCGAGGAGGGACGATGACTGAGCTTTTACGTCGCGGGCAGGCGAATGGCGAGCGGGAGGTGCCTTGGCAAGCCGCGGTGGGCCGTTCGCCGTTTATTCCGCAAGGGTGGGGTAGCGCCTTGTTCCGGAGATGGGGCGGAGAAGACGGCGAGGGGAGGGACAGTCATGATGTGCGTGGAGGAGTAAGCTGTGAGCTGTGCTGTGTTGGCGGCGATTTTTTAAGTTCGGTCCAATTGAGTGGAGGCTTTGACTCTCGAGGACTGCTGTTTTGGGTAAGCGTGGGTGTGCCCCGCTTGGGCGTTTGTCTGTGGTCGACCTGTGTCAACCTCACGGCTTGGTATGCAGTTATAATACGGTAGGGTTCTTTCGAGACCAGATCTTGTGGAAGAACGAGCGCCACATCTCTTCTACCACACCTCCCACACTACGAACAGGCCCCAACAGCCATACTCGTGGTGAAAAACCACCTCTCCTCCACTGGATCTGGATCAACGCCAAACTCCCCCTTCGGTGTTGTCCCCTTGGTATACCTCGCCTGATAAATCACCCTCAACACTCCCCCACCACAGGGCGATTGAAACCCATTCCCACTCACCGTCCCCTGAGCCTGCAAATCAAACGAGCCGCGCCCAGGTGACGGCCCCGGGATATCGAGACGGTTAGTAGCCTTCTATGATCAGCCAGATTCCCCAGAGATGCATAGAACCGTCTACTTGAAGACGGAAGTTAAGAGAGCATACCTGCGTCGTCTGACCTTCCCACAAGTACCCCGCCAACACAACAACCGCCTCGTCCTTATCTAACGGCATAAACCCCTGAACCTTCCAGCCCTCCCCTGCGTTTAAATTTACTTGCTTCTTAGCTGCGGGGTCCGTCACGGTGACGTTCAAGTACAGCGTACATATCGCACGCTGGTCGAGGGCGACACCTGCGGTGTTGTGCGGCCGGAAGAAGGGGATCGAGTGCTGCAGGTAGGTGTTGTTGTAGTCGACGCGGGTCCAGAGTTCTTCGCCGTTGAGGGAGGCCTCGGTGCAGCGGTTGCCGGTGTAGTTGAGGGGGTTGATTGTTAGGGCGCCAGCGGTGTAGGGGCGGGTTTGGGCGAGGGTTGGGGGGATGAGGAAGAGGGGGATGAGGCGGTGGATGTGCATGGTTGGAGACGCGGGGGTTGGACGGGCGGGTGATGTTTCCTGCTTCTTGGTCAAAGAGATGGAATGTGTGGAGATTTGTGAAGATATCTGCCTCGTAGGAATCGAGACTATTCCTGCTCATACGGTGGCTTGACTGGCTACACAGCGATGTAACCCACAACATGGTAACCTACAACAGGAAACCTACAACAGGAAACCTATCCTCTGTTCTAGGTCGCTATGCAATGCACGTCAATCTACACATCGTTCGCGCCGTACTCCGTCCCCGTGTTTGTATATCGCAGATTGCGTAGCCAATGAGAGTGGTCTTCGATTCCGGGTATTCAAGAACAGTACGACCGGGATAGCAAATCTATTTTTGACAGCCTACATCATGTACACACTCCTACTTGACTCTATAGCACACACCCATCAGCGCACTCAGGATCCGTCGAATTATACGCAATCTGACCCGCGCTGCCTCCAGGCTCAATGCTCGGATCCCTCGGCGACTGGAACATCCTGCCACTCTCCGGCGAGTAAATAACCTCCAGGATATCACCAAACACGTTCCGAATATTAGCAATAGGTTGTCCTTTAGCGACCGGTTCATCCGCCACGACCAAGCGCTCAACGAATCCGCCATACGTCGAGTGCGACGTCTCGATTGTGTTGATGATGTAGGTTTTGCTAAGGTCTGGCTGGTATGGCTCGGTGGCGTTGGATGGGATGATATACAAGTCGTCCAGCACACGGTTGACAAAGTCGTAAACGCGGTCAATGAGCGTCAGATTCCACACCTTGGGCGCGCCGATCTCGACAGTGATAGCCGGGATGCCGTTATCAACGAATGTCGTTTCGATGCTGCCTGGTTCTCCCGGGTCAATCTTCAGTGTATCGGGCTGGAGAAGTTTGGCGAGGCGTTTGACGTAGGGCAGGCGGAAGTCGGCGTAGCACCAGAGCGAGGACTCGGCACCGGAGCTGGGCGTGTCTAGACGTTTGTCAGTAGCCGACCCCATTCGCTGAAAGAGGTATACATACGCAGGTCGATTCCCACGTCAACCTGGGATTTATTGCCCCAAATACCATTCCAGATATTATACGCGAGCAGCTCCGCGCCATTGCCGCCCTCAGACGACAGCGTGCCGGGGAACACGCGGTTCACGTTCGTGTAGAAGCCCGAGTCGCTCGCGGTGAAATAATTTCGCTGGTTGAGATAGATGCCGACGGGGTTCACGGTGGGTATCCCGATGACTTGCTCCATTAGCGACGCCTTGTCTCGTGAGCATGGCGAACATACCTGTGCCATTGAGCGTCGAAACTTGCCCCTCCAATTGCGCGAGGATCCGCTGCATGACCCTCACGCCATTGAGCTCATCGCCGTGGATGGCAGTAGACAGCGACAGTTTCTTGCCTATATCCAAGCTTTCTGGTGTTCCGCGGGCTACCCATACGGGTACGTGGAGTGGGGTGCCGCCGTTGAGCTCGCCCACGCGAAGGTAGTACCTCGAGACGGTCTGCGGGGGAACGAGGGCGAGATCGAGGCCGGATATGACGGGGACACCATTGAGGACATCGCCGGTCAGATTGAGCGCGTATGCGGAAGAAAGGAGCAGTACGATGGCTACGTATAGCGGGGCGAGGAACTGCATTGCCGCGTTAGACCCCAGATGCTTGTTGTTCGCCAGGATGGCCTTAGAACCACGTACTTATAGCTGTTCACCTTGCAATTGGGTAGATAAGAGCCATGATTCTTCAATCCCGTAGGTTGTGAAGAGTACGAGTACCACTCGAACGATTAGGAAGGTCGGAAGATTCTTGCAATGCCATGACGGGCGCCCAGAATGCCCAGACGATGCCGTCTGCAGCTATCGCGTGCGGATTCCACGTTCAGGGAGGGCGGGACGCATAATCGGTGCATGGGCTGGAATCAATTGCTATAATTCGTACAGAAAAAGAAGATTGTTATTCCCCGCTGTCTTTGCCGCAGGTGATCATGGCTGTATGCACAGTCGAGAGAAGTGGAGCGGAAATCGATATGCAAGCCCGTCGCTTAGTCATCCACTCATCTCATCGTGCGTCAACCCGCATCTCGCCCCGTCTCCGATATTCTTCCAGTCGCACTTCACCGCACCCGTTCCCTCAAAGCCAATGAGCTCTACTTCCCAGATAATCTCACAAAGTGTTTTTTCTACGTCTTTTAATTCGCTGCCGTTCCAACCAGTTGTTGGAGCGTCGAACCTGGTCAAAGTCAGTCAGAGGACAAATGCGATTTGATGATGTTACACACCTTTCCATCATGAAACTTATTCTTTCTACGCCACTGGTGACGCTGTGTAGTAATGATTCGGCTTGTACTCGTCTCGCAACACCACGTCTGCGCACCGACGGCGCTTGCAGCTCTCCATCACAACGGCTCCCACGTCCCGCTTCGCAGCTACCGGATTGACCGCATGTGCCGCATGGTAAAGGAAGCGCGCTTCTTTGGGCTCGGTCGAGAACTCATACTGGACTTTCTTCGCGCGATGCTCGTCTTCGTCGATCGGCATGATGCGCTTCACGCCACGCTCGTCTCCCGAAGCCGATTCTGTGTCCGCTACGATCCTGTGCTTCTGCTTCTTGCTACGATGCTCCTCCTCTGAGCCATCGCCCACAGTGTGTTTGCCATGACGGCTAAGGCTGTTCTTTGCGGCGAATTTCTTTCGGGCCCGACCAGCCTCCAAGTCCCGGATCTGCTCTTTGAGAATCGCAAGCCGCTCCTCCGCTGGCGAAGCCGCCTTTGTGCAGGCGCGCCCGTACCATCCGCCTTGCACAATACCCACCACAGTCTCCGTAATGTTGCTCTTCAAGTCGGTCTGCCTGGAGACGAACTCAACGAGGTATCCGATGACGTGGAGTTGGTTTCCGGCCGACATGGCGCAGAGCAGGCGATCTTTATCCGTTCCGATGAGCTTGGTGTTGAGGACGTTCTGCACTATCTCGTAGCACTCGGGGCAGTTGAACGGCTTTTCCTCGAATCGCGGCGTGGTGCAATTCAATCCGCACGATGATCCGGCGGCTGACTGGACCCAGTGGCCGCACGAGAGGAGATGGCGGTCGACCGAGCATGCGTTGTCGCAAGATTCGCTCGTAGCATCCGGGGAGTAGAAGCGGATGCCTTTGTAGGTTCCTGTGTAGCCCGCAGGCAAGTTCCCATCGTCTTCTTCCACCGCGATGTCTGCCATGTGGTCGGTTTTCGGAGGAGAACGCTCTCGACGCTCTTTATAACCCTTTGGTGCAAGCTTATGGCGCTCGCCCTTGGCCGCGGATGCTGTTGGGTCGGGCGGGTCCTGCTTCGTCGCGTCGTTCATAGTGGTCTCAGGAACATCGCCTTGAGAGGCAGGGTCAGTGCAGGTCGTCGTAGGAGCATTTTCGGCGTTCGGGCAGCGCTCTGTTGCGTCCTGCATAGAGACCTTGGGGCTCTCGACTCTGGAGGCGAGGCCGACGCAGGAGCGTCTGATGAAGCCGAAGAGAGAGAAGGGCTTGAGGCGCATTCTCGTCAGCAGAAGGTTGTGCATAATGGAGAGAGTTGTTACGGCGAGGTGGGTGTGGATCAAGTGCGAGGTGCGCGTTTTGTTTTGTGCAAGCACGGTAGAAAATATGTTGCGGGCTGATAACGTCATGCAGGCACCGACGCGTCGAGGTGAATGCAGGTCCGGAGGTGCACCGCTGCGGTGGTTGTCGCGGTGACGTTCACGAGTGATCCGTTTACGCCAATAGTTCAAGGTCAACCGAACAGTGAACTCGGACGATATTGTTTACAATCGAACCTAGGAGATGGTTCTACCGCCTATCGAAACCTGTGTGGGCAACTAAATATACATGATTATGGAGAACGCTGAGCATACACACCAAGAGAAAGAAGTCTAGCCCTGAGTAACAGATATCCCAACCGAAAGTCCGAAACACCCTACCAGCCATGAGCCTCGAGCGCCTGAGCCATGATATCGTTGGGGGGTCCGCTGTTCCGTTCTTTCATTCAGATCATATTGTCCGACCGAATGGACGAACTGGTCTTCTCTCGTGTCACAACAACATGCTTTGCCAACTGACTGTCTGAGTCGGAGGCGGACTGGGAACGAACGGAGAAGATACCACGGACGCTTCCGATAAGGCTGGCCATGGATGACCCAGTGAAGAGGGATCGAAGGGTCGGGAGACAGCAGGCAAGAAGACCAATGCCGGCTTCGAGGAAGAACCAGTAGAGCTCAGCAGTCAAAACCTCTGTATAGAGTCAGTGGCAAGCTCCCAAGGTAAGACAGTGCATGGTTTGACTTACTCTCCTCATCGAAAGAGGCATCGAACCCCACGGTCATGATCCAATGCTGAACGTATAGCCTCACCGAAGAGGCACCGACTGCTAGGGTACCGAGAGCAAACACTGCCAAGACAGCCAGCTTCTTGCCCCACGTAAGGTGCAACTGCCACACGAATGGCACCGGAAGGACTAAAGTTATTGCGTCGGTGATGAAATCGCTAAGCGCAAATGACCACGCCGCCGTCAGCCCATCGATGCATAGCGAACCCGCCACGGGATCGGTCAGAGGCGCCCAGCGAGCCCAGAAGTTCCTGCCACAGTCAAAGGTCCAGGTGAAGCCGTATCCAAGTGTCCACAGAAGAACGATGGTAATCATGCCGATGAACAGAAGGTTGCGCGCATTCGTATAGTGCCTGTCAACAACAAACAGACGGCGATAGAAGAACAGTACGCTGAGTTTGATGCTTCCGAGTGTGACTGTGGCGAGGATGTACATGGCATATTCGAGTTTACGAGTCGTAGTGATCTGCCAACCAGAGGCCCAAGGTGCGGAGCGCATTTGGAGTCCTTCTGGAGGTGGCTCATCCGGTACCAGGTAGCCAAGGGAGTGTGTGCCAAGGCCTGATCAGGTCAATTTCTAGTATACGGATGTTTCGAGGGTGTTGAGGATGTGCGTACCATAAAGCATCAAAATCGCCATTCCGGTTACAAGCAATAAGCCGACAGCGGCAAGGCAGTCATCGACTTGAACTCGTTGCTTGAGTCGATTTCTTGCAATAAACCGAAACGTGACGGCGATGATATCCAGGACCAAGAAGACTATGACACTGGCCCAGAGTCCAGCGGGCGGGGGAGGTGTTGTGGTCCACATGGTGAGCAGTCGTTTGACACTGAGAAGAGCTGAAGACGAACAAGCCAGCAGATTGACCTTCAACCGGATGATCAATGCCACGAGGCTGCTGCTGGGTTCCTCATTCCCATCTCGTCATTATATGTAGTACCTAAGCGCTCCGCCCCCATGGAGTAGTGGACCCGTCGGCGACCTTCACAGCCCGAATGCTTGTTGAGGATCGCTAAGGGTGGCCTGTCTTCTGCAGGGCTGGCACTGCCGCTTATGGGAATAGAGTGGAAGGATTTAGATGCAGAATCCACTCTATATCTCTTGGCACGGCATTTGTAACCGCGAAGAGGCTCGCGTGGACTTGTGGTGTAGAGGATTGGCCTGGGCGCTTGGGTGTTCGTTCACGAGAGGCTTTGGAATGGAGGATCGAAGATAGATGCGGGAGGGTTGCATCGCAGCGACGAAGTGCATATGGTGCGCCGACGTTTTCGAGGTACGTGCAAACATCACTTCACCCCATTTTTTTTATTGTGGTGCGAAAAAGTCTCAGATGTACATTGCTATCCAAATTCAATGCAGACGGCTGTCTACCAAAATCGGCAGACCCATGAGCCTTAGAATCCGCAATTCCCGCCTTGAGGCTGCAAGAGGGCACCTTCGCTCCTCGTGGCTGCGCAACGTTAACTCGAGGAAATCCAGATATTCATCATTCTTACCATGCTTGACAGCTTCACACTCGTCTGATGTCATCATCTCCCACTCCGCTCGTTCTACGGCTCATCAGAAAAGGAGGAACACCTCTCGGACTACAGTGCATCACTCACCCTTCAAAGGAGCCGCAGCCACCGTCGTAGCGATGCCCAACACACCTAGTAGCAAGGAGACAAGACGCATCGTGTAATGTAGTTCCGGGGACCGACAAGAGATGGAATGACGCAACAATGAGATCGTTTCAACGGTACCAGTGTCTCAGAAAAGGAGTCAAAGCAAGCTTTAAGGGGCGTAAGCATAGGCCGCAATTGCGCGATTCCCAGCGCGGAGTTATGTATGCACTGTGCATACACCTCTCCCCCTCCCTCGCGCGAGGCTTCCCCAGCTTACGACGGCTTCCCATCTGCACCTGCAGGAGGAATATGAGACGGAGTACGCCCTACAATATCTTCAATATCGCTTCCCAAACAATGCATCCCGAGCACTCCTGCACCCCAGTCCCAAATCAAGACCGGGAGCCTGGAGCTTCCTCGATCTCTTCACTAGCCATGCACATCCTTTATCCCATAGTGGCGGAGCAGAGTACTCGTCTACGAAGCGAATCCAGCCTTGCCAGTCTTCGAGTTCGAGGTGCCCGGGTGGGGCGCAATCTATGTGCTCCCAAAATACCCGACGAAATAAATTAACAGCACCTCGACACCCTCACAAAGACGACGTCCCAATGACCGGCCCGACCATCCCGGCTATTCTCACCGCGCCAACGGTGGCTATTCGCCGTGTACGAGTGGAGGGTTTGGGGGCCGTACGGAAGGGGTACCGCAACCATCTTGGTGTACGCCTCTGATATCTCTATGATGTCGGCCATGGTGGCCCCATACTGTAAGGCAAACGGTTGTGCTCAAGTGGTGTGCGTTTCTATCTTCGGTGCAACCAACACACACAAGCTTTCCTCGCAGGAACCCACACCACACCAAACCAAACCATGAAGACAATACTCCTCGTACTCTTCTCTTCGCTTGTTTCTCTCCGAACCACTGGTGCCTTGCCCGCATCATCGCTGAGCACCGTCCTCGTAAGCGCACCACTGGACGATACCATCGACCATGCCAAGCGTGAGCACTAGTCCCCGCCCGTCCCCCATAACGGCTAACGCCTTGCAGGGCAGAATTCCTACCAAGATGTCTTGTGCGAGCGTGCCCCCGATGGAACGGACTCTGTAGGGGGCTACACAGCAGACGGCTACGGTATAGTGGATTTCCTCACTGGCGAGGGCAATGGGAATCAAAATTGTACCATTGAGAGGAACCCCGGGACTAGGGATCAGGTTGTTGTGACGGTGGCGGGGAATGATCGGACGGAGGTGAATATGTATTTCACGGAGAGGGATCCGACGGTGTATAAGGCTGTATTCAAGTAGTAAGTGAGCGTGGGGATGGAAAGGAGAGATTGTGCTAACTGTCAGGGTAGCAAGTTCATCGCGGTGATATTGAAGGAGATGGTGGACTTGTGCACGCAGAAGGGGCAGAAGAGAATCCAAGGTAGGTGTTCTTGTGCCTGGAGATGTGCCGAAAGACAGTTTCGCTGACCAGATAAGCTCGTCGCTGGATTCCGAACTGTAATGTTACTAGCATCTCCTGGACGGGTGGTGGGGAGGCTCCCAGTGTGGAGGGTGGGGCGGAGCTTGAGATTATTGCGAAAGGTGGCCATAATTAGTAGCGCCGATGCTTGAACATTGGAATTCAAGAGTGAATGAAGTGGCTGGAGGAACTGAAGGGAGATGGAGACCGTGACATCATATCAACCTGAGGGATTTAGGAAGGACTTGTAGAAGATGGGAATGGAACAGCAATTCAGAAAGAGAAGTGTAGAATTAAGGGTAAACAGTGGCTGCGAGAAGGGGTATCGTCGACGTTTTCCAGAACGAGAAGTGACGAAAGAGAGAAAAGAGGCTACTGCGGAACAAAGGAAACCACTGAAACCATGCTCACGATGCGAACCCAACCCCCCGTACCCGTCCTCAAATGCAAGCCATACCCAACGCCTTGAAATGCAGGATGTCACCGAACTCAGCCTCAACACTGACGCCGACAAGATTCACCTACAACACGGCATACTCCTTGTGATGTCCACCCCAGGTCATCCTCTTGCTCATGCGCTTGCTAGCCCTCCTCTCCTCGCTTTCGATGCGGTTGATGATGCTGACGTGGCTCATTCTCTTAGCCTCGTTCCTTTGCGTTTCGTTAACCTCGTCGGCAATGTGCATCAGATCCGCGACACTGATGTCGAAGCCAGGAGCGAAGTAGGACACCGGGCGCGGATGATCGCCATGGCTGGACATGACGTCCTGCACGGCGGTGCTCAGTTGACTGAAGCGCTTGCTCATGCGCTTGCTAGCCGGAGAGGATGGCGTAGAAGAAACCGGGGTGAGAGTATCGTTGTCATGATGGCTGGAGAGATCGCTGGGGAAGCTGTTGGGTGGCATAACGGTGGAGGGCTCGCGGATGTGAATTCGCAGTTGACCAGTGTGCGAATCGCTGTTGCGGCGCGCATGGCCGCCTTCGGAGACGGTAGGAAGATGTTGGGCGGAGATGGATCGAGGAAGTCCGTAGGAGATGGAGCACTCGTGTTTGACGTTCATGGGGCCCGAGATGGAGATTTCCTTGGTGGTGAGGCCCTTCTTAGAGCGTCGATGGGATGACTTGAAGATGCCCAAAACGTAGGCGTTCAGCCAAGTGTTGAAGCGTGCCATATTGTTTGCGTTGAGAAAATAGGAAGCTAAGTTGGTATTTGGAAGCAGGAGGATGGGAGAAGAACAAAGAGGCAAGGTGCCGAGTGTCAGAGGAAAACTGGAGGACAGCGTCAGCCCGCCGTCATCAGAGGCGTTTGCATCCCCGGACTACACCTCAGCCCACCCCGTACTCACCAGATAGCGTTAGGATCGACACGTGCTCCCGTCCCGTTCACGCAAGACGAACTCGGTGCTGTGGTCAGTGAACGCGCGGCATTCCATAGTATCTATACCTGCCACTCACCGAGCTCGCAAACCCATTGCTCGGGGTGCCCGTAGTCGAGCTTGGTCGAGAAGACCCGCCTTCCCCATGTCCGATCTCTCAAAACTCCGTGTTGGAGTAGTCCAGGCGCGCCAGGTAGCGTACACCATCCTTGACTTTGCTCGCTTAGCACAATCTGACCAATCAGCGTCGGCGCCTGTATGCGCGATGAGGTGAGGTGAGATCTCCATCAGCCTTGCCGGACTTCGGAGTACTGTGCTAACCCTTGCAATTCACCAGATCGCGAATGGGAAGTGCTGCATTGTATGACCTGAAACACATTGCATGACTACGCCGTGCACAGTCCTCTGCCTTTTGGTGGAGAAGCGGCCCCTCAAAGTGGAACAGGAAGGAATCGTCGCCGGAGAATTTGTTGGCCTCCTGCGAACCGTCCACTAACGTCAAGCAGCCGTCTCGGGCTCTAAGGGCAACTGAGAGCTAGGCTAGCGGTATGCGAGCGATCCGAATCGGGTATCCGCAGGGAGGATCTTCCTGTTCGTTCAGCGATTTGGTCGCTACCGCACGGGTTCCTAACATCCGTCCTTGGTTTTGGTCGGAGATTTGCCCTTCTTTTTTGGTCAATGTTTGGAAAAAGACGCAATGTAAGGCCATGCTAGCGCATTGTGGAGTGCAGAAAGCTTCGGTTTAGGCGGTTGCTCTCTGAACGGCCAGCTTGCATACAAGACAGTCCAGTCTGCCCGCCTTCGGAGCGATCACCGGGTTTTCATGCGACAACACGCGAGTAGCAATCTCATCCAGAGACATTGACCTCCTGTGACTATACCCCGTGGCGATAATCTGGTGATGTTCTGCTCGAGGCCTGCTTATGATGGCGTTTTGGGCTAGTGCGACGGACCAGATGGGGAACTTTAGAAGTGCCTCAGAGCAAAGGCCGCTTTAACGGTACAGGAATGCAATCCGACCCAAGTACCAGTACACAAGGATGCGCGAATTGCGCACACAGTCGCATGAAACTGCCGATCTGAATCACCTGTCGGCTATGAGGCCATCGCGATCTCGCCATCTCGGTCGACTATCTTTACGGACACCGACGCAGGAACGCCCTCGCCCCCTCGCTTCGGCTACCAAATGTGCGGCCGACTTGCCTGGCATCGCATCGTGCACTTTGCACTGCACCCCACACTCACATATACGAACGTCCTCCTATACCGGTGGCGGCGGCGCATATTGTCACGTCCTGCCTGGTCCTTCGTAGTGGCGAAAGGAATGCGCTTCATCTCCTGCATCGCCACATCGTAGACATACCACGAGCTCGATCGAAGGGCAAGAGGTAAGCACACGCAACAAAAATCCATAGCTAACACGCGCGAAAGAAATTTCGTTCAGGATGCTCGCCACGCTCCATCGCTTGTCGCGTTGTTCTCACCGCGTACGGATCCGCAATACGCGAATCCAACGCCGACAGGAAACGGAGCGATGGGAACCAAAGGAAATGTCAGTGGCAACTATTAATGCAGTACGGTGGGCTGCTGGTGACATGAAGTTGTTATAGCTGAGTTCCACCACCAGCAAAACAATGTGCCTACACCAATTTCATTGTATTTAGAGAAGCAGGTGGGTGAGTTCTCAAATGACTCAAGCTTTAGGCCATCGTAGGTTGTGATTTTCCTCGAAATAGGACTGATTAACTATTCGATCCCTCTTGCTTAATGAAAGTTCTGAGTGTTGGCTTAACCAGGGAACCCTTGCGCGCAATGATGACCGTAGACTGCACACGTGGCGTTAGCGCCCTGTATTTTGGTTTCCGCTTTTTTTCTGGGTGTTGGAGAGGAATACTTACACTATCAAACGACTACGAGAAATTTTCAGCATCAATGGCATCTTCGGGGCTGCCGTGATCTGCCATCGCGACATAAAAGATTCAAAAATTCAAGGTCATGGTAAACTCATTCGCAAGAAGTGCTGTTCTAGCATCCAAATTAACCGGATTACCTTTACCATCACTATTGCATAGAAATGCAAACCCGAAGGTGTCCCCTAGGGCGTTGACATAAATCCATACGCCTTTAGGTATCGGGTAGTCGAAGAGCAAAAGGCCGAGCTCATCGCCTTCTGTAATGTTGTGCTCCTTTTTTTCTAGCAGCAATGCCCGGAGGCGTCCCTTCTCCTTATCCGACAGGTCCCTTCTCTGAGTGACTTTTGGCATCTCTGATGACCGTGACAATCCCTGTTCTTGCGAAGGCGTCGGTACCGTTACCTCGTGGCCTGCAGCTGACTGTGGTTCTGTCGAGGTTCTCCATATTGGTTTCGGTAATGCCCCAGACGTCTTTCTGTCCTCGAATGCCGCGTTTAGCGTCTTCAGCCCTGCAATTGTTGTGCTTCGGTGAATCTGACCCTCCTCGGTGGTGTCGATGATTTCGGTTACCGGCTCGCTCTCCAGCAGCGAGTCCACCATTACCCTCCTCGTGTAGTCGCTGTCATCTCCGCACAACATGACACCGGTATCCTTTCTAAACACGAAACGATTTTCTGGATCTTTAGGATCGGGATCTATATGCAACCCCAGGAAGCCTTCTTGCGGCTGGCCGTCTTCGATGATGAATCTGCCATGGTCAAGCCTGCGAAGTCGGACCCAGTTTCCGGGAGACTGCCCTGTCAACAGGTTAGTGGCCGAAAATCATTCCTGTATATTCTGATAATAGGATTCTCACCAAAATTTCCGAGTCTTTTTGAAAAGAGCTCCGCACGACTGGTTTCCGCGGGTGGTTTGGGCCTGGCTGGCATACCACTTCTAGTGGACAAAGTGTGGGGGTAGCCATGATGGAACGTAATCTGGCCGATCTCTGGCGCCATTACCATAGATGTCATATCCTCGTTGAGTAGGTTAGGAGGAAATTTAGGACGCCTACCAAGAGGCTTGACCAGTTTGACAATCATTTGCTCCCGGTCCGTTGTAACGCTAACGACGACCGAGTCCACAAAGCCACTCAACATCTCTCCAACGACATATTCAAACTGCCTTGTTCGCTCTTCCCGGTCTAGAATGGCTAGATTCGTGTTCAGGATGTCAACAATCACTTTATTAGTGCCTTTCCATGGGTTCTCCTGGAGAAGGAATCCCTCAGATCGAAAGAGTGTCAGCAAGGTCTGCCGGAGCTCTTCGAGAATGGGTAAAAGTGCCGTATCGAGCCATTCTCGCAGCTGCGGCTGGAATCCTAGCTCTTTCCACAGCGCTATGGCCGAGTCTTTGCTTTGAGCTACATCGTTTAAGGCAGTCTTAGCGCCAGCTCCACGTACTTTGAGGATCCGAAGGATTTCCTTTATCTTGGGTCCTGTAGCCTCGCGAGCAATGTCCAATGGTGATTTCCTGTCCATATTGAGAAGATCGTATCTTGCCCCAGCTTCCAACAGAGCATTGACGACCTCTATATTCTGGGATTGCACAGCGAGATGCAGTGCGGAATCCAGGTTCACATCCTGGAGATCTAAAATTCTGACATCGCTGACCCTTTGAATGAAAAAGGCAATGAGATCTCTCGCCCACACGGGTTGTCGAACCGTACGTTTGTCTTGAGCAATGTGATGAAAGATGGATTGGCGATACCTTGGACTAGTAAGAAAACCCGAAGCATCGGTCCCATGCAATCGCTCGAGAATCCAGCGATATCGCTCTTTCGGTACACCAAGACCTTGCTCAGCCAGCTGACCGAGGAGACTCAGCCCGTCTTTGACCTCGACCAGCTTCGCGCCATGATGGACTAGTCTCGAAGCCACCTTCATATGGCCTGATCTTAACGCCAAATAGAGTGCGGTATTCCATTCGGCGTCGGGCTGGTTGATTGGGAGCCCCCTGCTTGCGAATTCATCGAGGAAGAACGTGTCGCTCCCCATCTCGGCGCAATAGTGAATGAAAGTAGACCTGTCTGGTCGTGTTTCAAGAACTATCCGCGCGCCAGGCCGGCGGAGGCTTCGTGGCAAGAGCCGTGTATGGACGGAAGCGCCGTGTTTTAGGAGTTCAGTGAAGATGTGACGATGTCCGTAGGATACCGCACACATGAGCGCCGTTTCCCCACCGAATTCAAAGTCCATCTTTTCCATGTGCTTCGTTGCTCCATTCTCCAACAAGACCTTGGCCATTCTATAATTCCCAACAAATATGGCATTGCTGATGAAATTGTCTTCGCCCCGGTACCCATAAAGGCTTTCGCCGAATTTCAAGAGCAACAGCAATGTCTTCTCGGCATTATCTAGCCAGCGGTCTCCATGGATCATGAAAAGCGTTAGAGGGTCGGCAGAATTGATTGCGAAGTTGAACAACCTTAGATTGGGCCCATGATCCTGGTTGGGTTTGTATGGACTCATGCGTGAGTAAAGGAGCTCCATAATGGCTGGCAAGTGAAGCGTCGTAGCCAGTGCCAGCGAAGTTACCCCATGTTGATCCACAAGAAGAGGATCGGCACCGAGAGCCAGTAGAGAGCGCACTGCCACTATGTTCCGCCGTCCAATCGCGCGGTGCAGAGGAGTTCCTCGTGCCATAGCGAGGGAATCAACGTTGCCTTCCACTGCTAAGGCTCCACCATCAGCGAGTGCCGAGAGCTGGCTTTTTTTCTGGAGAAGCAATTTTGCGACAACTGGCACATCGCTCTCGTCGAAAGAGCTCAGCCAATGGAGTGGTGTTTCGTTTGTCTTGTTGCCAATGGTAGGGTCTGCTCCCTTCTTGAAGAGCATCCGAACGGTTTTCAATGACCCGCTTATACACGCCAAGAGCAGAGGCGTACAGCGTTCCGGACAGTCCTGGCTATTTACGCTTGCTCCATCATTTAAGAGGGTGCCGAGAGGCTCAATAAGCCCCTTTGCACTGACAACGTGCAAAGGGGAAATGGTTAGTCCAACTACAGGGCCGCTTACAATCCAGTCTCGTAATTGATGGACGGGAAAGCCCTTGAACAAGACCGTCTCTTCCACCTCCGTTGCAGCCGTGACTCGGCCCTTTTGTTTAGAGCGGTTGAGATCTAGAACTGACAACAAGTCCAGATCAATGCCCCCCATGGCAATTGATCTAAAAACTTTCAAAGCGGCTGCATAGCTTTCGGTGTCATGGATTTTCATTTGCTCAAGCGCAGATACTGAGCACATGCAACAAGCTCGATACAACCACGTCAATGCTCTGGTTGGTAGCTTCATGTTGCCAGTCTTGACTATCAGGTCTGCTGGATGGTCGCCGTTGTCGATAATGCGGTCAAAGGACCCGTGGTAAGGTTCGAGCTGAGCGACTAGACCAAGTGCCTGGGCGTAGCTCCTTTTCGCGGCTCGGACCATGTGGTTATACGCGAGTCCTAGATTATTGGTCGCTATGTGGTACTCCGCGACAGTCATGGAGGCCAAATTGGTTGGGCAGAACATGCTTTCTCCGTCTACTAGAGGAGACGAAAATTTTCCGAGAGCGTCTAGATCTCTCAAAAATTGCTGGCGTAGCTGAGGATTGTAACCCCAAAGTACATTTACGCGAATCTAAAAATCTTAGTTACGGGGAACACCGGGAACAAAATGCGGAAGCGGGAAAACTTACATTTCGGTATATAATTCGCCTATTCAAAGGAAGTTTGAACTGGAAGTCTAATTGACGCCCGCTAATAGTTGTGTTAGCAAGTTTTAGGAACAAATGTGAATTTCAACGACATACCGGTCCCCAATCTTCCAAGGGAGAAACGCTTGTCTTAGATCCCGATCTTCAGGTTTAGCAGCAAGGCTATGACGAAACGCGTTCTCCAAGCCTCCTCGGCTTGTAGGGTGTTGGATTGTTTGAGCAAACGAGATTGCCACTGGAAGCACAAGGTCTCTCTCCTTCCAGGACCGTATATTCTCAGGCGAACTTGGGACGGGGGTTGCTGAAGGGTCGAATCGGTCTTTGAAGACCGAGAATGGACTCTGGCCATTGAGAAACAGCCGCCAGACAAGCAAGCCCCAGGAATAAACGTCGGCCTTGAACGCAAGTTCCCATGTCAGCTGACTACCAAACTCCGGCGCCGTCCATGGCAGCGTACCGGTGGAGATTGAAGCTGTCTCTCTCACATCATCGATATGAATCTTTAGTCCATCCTTAGCCGGAAAGTCGACGTCAAGCGTGGCAAAGCCGAAATCACTGAGTTTAGCAGTGTAACCATTCTGCCCGTTGGGAAAAAGTAGTATGTTCTCCGCCTTGACGTCGCCATGGATAATATTCGAACAGTGAACTGTGTACAATCCGTTTGCCACATCTAGAGCAAGTCTTCCCTTATGAGCAAGAGATATTTCCTCATCGCCGCTCTGCAGATCTGCAAGGCTTCCTATTGAACTGTATTCCAGGAGTAGATACGGCCAGAGACGGCTGTCATTTTCCGAAGGTGATGTCTCCCATCCAAGACCGAGGAGGCTGACCACATTTGGACTTTGTCGGAGTGGTGGATGAATGAGACACAGTAGGTCTTTGACAACGCTGTGAAAGCTGTCGAGTCCTCTTGGGCCTGAAGGTCGAATACGCTTTAGCGCAACTGCGGTATTGCCTGGGAACCCATCCTGGATGCCGCTTAGATGGGCTTTCTGGACAATGAAAGAGGCACCGTAGCCTAGGTCTGACTTAATATCGGGAAATTGGTCGGGAAACAGATGGTGAAACTGTTTTTTACTTGGGTCACCTTCCAAGAAAGCTGAGGTAACAATAAAAGGAAGGGACACGGCATTTGCATACTGAACGGCGTGCGGGGAGGATGGATGACTGCGGATGGTATTGACGGTGGAAAGAGGAATGTTTGTGCTGCTGAAATTTGGCTGCTCTGACCGAGAGTGGAGAAGAATCGAGTCACTTAGTCCGGATTCGCTTGAAGCCATGATTGTGATGGTGACGAAAAGGAAAAGATGACATTTATGAGTAACCGGCAGGCTGGGAGACGGAGAGAGTATTATCAGGAGAGGGAGTATTGGCACGAATCATGCCACAAACTCACAAGCGTGGCTGAACATAGATGCAGGAGATGGCATAAGCTATTGGTCAAATCTAAGCCTATCGGCAAATTTGAGATATTTTGTGACGCCACATGTGATTTCCGGTGGACGTTGTGGCGTCTGGACACTTGAAATAACCGAGCTGAAAATCGAGCTGAAAACCGAGCTGAAAATCAAGCTGGAAACCGAGCTGGAAACCGAGCTGGGAACCGAGCTGGAAACCGCCAGCTGCTGGTGTTTCTCTAGGCGTCTTCATACCGTGCCCAATCCGTTTTACCTATCGTTATGTAAAATGCCCTCATCCATTCTCCGGAAGTTTCGCTTGAAACGCCGAGCTTCAGTTCAAATTACATCTCAAAATAGCCAGCCGGGACATCATGAAACTGCCACTGGCTCCAGATTGCTCAAGCCCAAGGCTAGCCTGGCAAACCAGGGCGAAGATGAATCCGATCCTATATTCAGGCCAACACCCACTTCCAAGCCTCGCCTTGCGATTGAGCGTGTAGATGAATTCGAGTCCGAGTATGTTTCCGTGCCCTCATCCGCCGTCGCAGAATTACTGAGTCTCAATTAGTACTAAGCAAAAAGAATCCAACCTTAAGCAGACCAATACATACCAGAGCCTACACGAGGCTCTCAAGAGCGAGGATGTCACCAAAGCTCAGCTCCTCTTAGAGTCCTGCCCCGACCCCAACTACGAGCTCAAAGGTCAGCGGGCCCTCCACCTCGCCGTCTTCTCACCAGGGATGACCCAGCTCCTGCTCACCCGCGGCGCGGACGTCAATGCTCAGGACAGCGAAGGACGCCTTCCACTGCACCGCGCAACCCAACTGTGCACCAGCGACAGCACCCAGTCCGCCGAGCTCCTCATCAAGGCAGGATCGCATCTGGAACACAAGAACAGCCAGCACTGGACGCCGCTCATGGAGGCATCGTCTAACCACAACGTCGGCGTCATGCGTGTCCTGGTTCTCGCGGGCGCCGATGCGCGGGCTACGGACGAACACGGCATGGCGCCGCTGCACCTATGCTGCCAGAGCAGGGAGAACAAGCGCGCGCAGCACGACGCCGTGCGCCTGCTCGTCAGTCTGCCGTGGGTGGATGTGGACGACGTGGACGGACGGGACCGGTCGCCGCTGTTCTTAGCCGCCGTGTACTTTCGAAGCTCGCTGGTGCGCACGCTGCTTGGTGTGGGAGCTGATGCAAAGCGCGTGGATCTGAAGAGGTTGCGGTTCGGGCATTTGTTGGGGATCAGACACAGACATTGCCTCTACGAGTGTGATGCTGTGTGGCAGATCCGCAAAGCAATGGGGTATACGCATTCGATTTATGGTGGGGATGGGCTGCCGGAAGGGTACGACCGTCTTGTGAGGTTGGATAATACGGATAACGGCTCATCGCTGAATCAGGTTTTGCCGAACGGTGAGGTAACTGGGTTTGTGTTCACGGATATAGCCTTGGTGAATAGTCTGGCGGAATATGAAAAGTTGTAGTTGTTCATAGGGTATCCTATTGCAACGGTATCTGCAGGTGGTGGCTCATGAGTAACTGAATTATTCCTTATCGACACTTAAGGTTCGGCTAAAATGGGTTTCTATACTCCCAATGATTCCACCAGCACCTTTGTACACCTAATCAAGATAGAAGATGGTGTATGTCGTTGTATGAATATACGGAGCTTGCCAAGACAAGACACTGAATCCTAAAGGGATCAGAGTATTCAAAATTAGGATGAGAGAGTGAAATTATTGGCAAGCCTTCGCTGAGTTGGCTTAAACATGCAAACTGTCCAGCTTGGAGACGATTTCCCAGAATAGATGAGTCTGAGGAGACGGTTCAACGTCGTGAGCTCCGAGACAGGTACAGACCACCTCTTCGTATGTTCCACCGCAGCGGCCACGAAGCTCTCTAGTCCAGTTTTTTCTCAGTCTATCGGCCCATTTGTCCCGAGTTGCAGAATATTTTGGTTTCCAAAGATCATCCAGGCGTCTCCAGAGGCCAACTTCAAGGAGTACACAACCCAATGCCCACAAGTCAAAGGCTCTACAATATCTTGGTGCAGCCCGTCCATCGTCCGGTGTTAAGTCGGGGTGCTGGTAGAATGGCTCATTCGCGGCCGGTTGTCGTATCTCCGACGATATTCCCTCATGATCCTCCGGTCTAGAGTATGTAAATCCAATAATATAAGGTCTTGTCAGATCTGGCTTGGAGACGTCGCGTGGGTGAGTGCCTAGCAAGATGTTCTTTGATGAGAAATCCTTGTGCAGCCACTCAGAACAATGGAAAGCCATCAGAGTCCGAGCCAAAATAGACGAGAGCCTGAAGCGATCCTCTAGAGGGGGTAAGTTCGGTTGACTTCCAATAAGGTAGTTGAGGGTCAACGGCTGTGACGTAGTCCCGTAAAGCAGGTGTTGGGAAAGCTTGAATACGAAGCCGAAGCACCCCGTGGATGTATCGTCGAAGAATCCCATGCATGGCAAAACGCCAAGGCACGTGGACGAGAATCTGTGTAGCAGACGACACAGGCTGTCTGCACGCATGGCTGCGACATGTGCACGCGATACTCCAGCGCGCTGGTCGTAAGGTTTCCATTCAATCACCACGGCTGTGGGCTCCCTGCCATCTGTGGGTTCGTGTATCGCGTAGGAGACAGATCTTATCGTTGCGGAAGGGCGGAAACTTTCAGATATCTCGGATTCAGATGTATGAAGCTTAAAAGCTGCCTTGGAAATCTTTGTACTGGGCAAAAAGTTCCACATCGCATCGTCCGCGGGTGTCACAAGCCCTAGAAGTTTGAGGCCCGCAGCGCTGCTGAGCTGAGGTTCGTCTTCTTCTGATGTTTCTTGTATCATCTCAAGAGCCGTCTGTGTGCTTTTGGTGGAGAGCATCTCTGCGCTCAAGGCATCCGATAGGAATGATTGGGTCTTCCTTGGCAACAATGAATAAAGCCCACCGTTGAGCTCACGGAGCTCGGTGACCAGAGCGAGGAAGGAATCCTTGTCACGGGCCGACCACGTTATTCTTCTCTTTAGGGTCATCGAGCTACTCTCTCGTCGGAATACATCGCTAATACTGTGTTTGTCGGCCCTGGGAAGCCCAGGGGAGCCGAAACTAGTCGTGACTGTTGCCTCCATAGCGTACTTTTCCTTGACAGAATCCACGTCGCCGAGAATGGTGGCAATCTCCTCGAGAATCTTGGCGATCAGCCGTGTGATTGAAACCGATTCTTTCGCTAGCTTTGACTGGACATGTTCCGTGGGCAAGAGAGCGCCTGTATCATCGACAAGACCCCAGCTCCTGCCCCATAACAGGAAACGCGCCTCTTCAATCTCGCATTTGCATTGGACACGCCCAGTACTGAATGGGGCATTTTGGATGGAGCGTATGAACTGATATCCAGCCTTGCAGGCACCAAATGTTGAGATGACACTTAAAGCTAGACTCGTGGGTTCCATGGTAAGGTCGATGTATCGGTGCAATCAACATCTATCAACAATTAAGGAACGTGTGCATATACGGACGTAGAAATGCAAAAAATTTGTAGTTACCTAGATCTGGCTGAGAAGATTGTAGAGGGATGCGCGTTGGGTTGAAGTAAAAGCATCGGCTAAGAGGGGGGAAGAATCTATTAGATAAATCAGAGGTTCTTGGGGCGCATCGCGTAACTACTATGACTAATGCGATACCCCCACACGACACCTGGCCCTATACGACGCCCACTTTTTAAATTTTATATAACGTACTCTATAGGCGACTAAGATAGACGCTATCTTCTATTTTACTAGAGAGCTATATTTATAGTAGGTTTTTTGCCTATACTAGATCTAGTAGATAATAATATACTAAGAATACTATAATTATTTAATTTAATATGTATAATGTATTTATGCGTACTATATTACAGGTAATGTAAGTACTAAATATAGTAAAGAATATAGTAAGCTATAATACCCTATAGTATATAAAATTATAAAAAAGTTATTTAAATAGTAAGTA